>JAWCTZ010000470.1:0-40322 GCA_036850595.1 Rhyacichthys aspro | reverse complement strand
CCTGAACCTCAGAGACCTAAACTACCCACATTTGATGGAAATGAGGATTGGGACTCTTTTCTGATACCGTTCGAATGTCAAGCCAGACAATACGGATGGAGTGCCATAGAAAGAGTGGACAGGCTGCATGAGTGTTTGAGAGGAGCTGCTGTGCGTCTGCTCACTACCAGAATGCACAAGGGAAGATTATGTTCTCCTGGTAAAGCAACTCACTCAACGCTTTGGCAAAAAGACCCCCGACCACAATAAGGAGAAAGATAGGGGAACTCCGGCAATCGAGAGACATCAGACGAATTTGCAGAGGAGGTGAGACGCCTTACCACACTTGCATATCCAGGAGTAGATCTCCAGCTGCAGGACCAACTAGCAACTGATGCTTGCCTCAAGGGCTTACAAAACCAAAAGGTGGCTTATGAAGTCATGAATCGTGAGGCTCCCTTGTTGAGACCAAAAGTTTGTAGAGGCCCATGAGCATAATTTCAAAGCTACTGTGGGCCGTGACACTGAAATAAAAACAGAGCAACACGCATCTCATGGGTTGATGAAGGAGACATGTGTGAGGATACTGCTACAATGTCCCGCAGGGTCCCACACCAGTTTGCTGCACTAATGGATCAGGTGAAGACCCTTGTTAACACAGTGGGAAACCTACAGCTGCAAGTTGAAACTCTCCAGTCTACGAACACAGGATCCCACCAGCCCAAAGCAGCCCAAAGCTCTATACCAGAAAGAAAACAAAACCATCAGCAGGCACAACCCAACAGCGCTCTCAAACACCAAGCCCAAATCGTGGAGCAGCTGGCCCATGTTTTAAATGTGGGGAAACAGGACATTTCAGAAAGGATTGTGATAGGCCACCCAGCCCTATGGCTGCATATAATGACAAGCACACAGACTAGTTGCTGCAGTCCGATAGAGCCCCTAACTCAGATCACCAATTACAAGGCCGACAGATTGGCTGCACCAAGAGGAGAGGTGAGAGTTTACAAATTCCTCTGACCATAAACGGCATTTCAACACAAGCTGTAGCAGACACTGGAGCTGAAACAACTGTCATATCAGAGGAGCTGTACCAAAGTATCCTGAAGAGCAACACAACAACTGCTGATCTACACCAGACCTACCTACTGAATGCAGGAGTTGGAGATGGCATGAAAGCTAAACATGGACTCACAGTGACCTTTCAAATTGGATCCAAGTCTATTAACTGGGATGTGCATGTAGCCCCAATAAGAAACTCTGTCCTCCTCGGGTTGGGTCTGATGAAAGCCCATGACGTTGTCATCTATACACGTGGTAAGGTTTTTATTGGAGGTGAACTTGTGCCCTCAAAAATTGTGCAAGATAATGGCTCAGATTACTGTGTGGCTAGAGTGACTCTTGGAGAAACCACCATCATACCAGCTACATCTGAATGTGTCGTGTGTGGGGTGAAGTGGAGGACCCAAGGCCAGGCGTTACAGCTGTGCTAGAGCCTTTAAACATAACGGACAATGTAGCCTCTGGAAGTCTTGTTGTCACCATGGAAAAAGGGGTGCCAATCAGGGTGTGCAATTTCTCAACCAAGAGAATGGCTCTACCAAAAGGAGCATGCCTTGGAGTCTTCGTCGAAGCTTACCCTGAACCCCAATGTCAGCCAAAGCAAAGTGCAGTGCCGAGCAATACAGAAGACAGTGCTCCATCACTGTTGGTTGGAAGAATAGCAACAATCTCCGACATTCCTGAACACCTCCAAGGCCTGGTTGCTGCTACAAGTGAGGAACAACAACAGCTGTTCATTCAGCTACTGCTCACATACCAATCCATCTTTGCCAAAAATGACTCTGACCTTGGTTACATGTCTGTTGTTACACACAAGATTGACACTGGGTCTGCTAGGCCTGTACGCCAGCCTGTGAGAAGAACTCCTCTTTGATTTCAAGGTGAGGAGGAAGCACATCTTACAGCATGCTGAAAGTGGGTGTAGTCACGCTAACAGCATCCGAGTGGGCCTCTCCAGTGGTCCTAGTATGCAAAAAAGATGGAGGAGTAAGGTGGTGCGTAGATTACCGTTGTTTGAACAGTCTAACCATCAAGGATGCTTATTCACTACCCCAGATTGAAGAGTGCCTTGATGTTGTTGGTGGAGCTACCATGTTCTCTACCCTTGACCTTCAGTTTGGCTACTGGCAGATTGCAGTGGATAACAAAGATCGTGAGAAGACGGCATTCATCACCAAATGGGGCCTTTATGAATACACCCGAATGCCATTTGGACTCTGTAACGCGCCAAGTACATTTCAGAGAGCGATGGAACTCGTCCTCAGAGGCCTTCAGTGGGAAACCCTTCTCATCTACCTGGATGATGTTATTGTCATCCGCAATGGAGTGGACCAAAGCTTGGATCGGCTTGAGCAGGTCTTCCAGAGGTTCCATAGCTACGGACTAAAGCTAAAGCCATCAAAATGTCATCTGCTTCAGGAAGAAGTTCTCTTCCTGGGACATTGTGAGTGGCAGTAGAGTCAGACCAAATCCTGCTCTTGTCAAAGATGTACAGTAGTGGAACCCACCCAACAACCTGCAAGACCTGCAAGCCTTCCTTGGGCTATGTAACTACTAGAGCAAGTTTGTCGCAGTTTTGCAACTGGCAAGCCCCCTTCATAATCTTCTCAAAAAGGACTGTGTTCCTATGGGACTGACGAGCACCAAGCAAAACTAACCACAGCACCTGTGTTGGGGTATCCTCGTGCTGAAGGCAAGTTCATTCTCGATACAGACGCCTAAAACAACAGTGTCGGAGCTGTCCTGTCACAAGCCCAGTGGGGAGAAGAGTGAGTTCTGACTCTCGCCAGCAGCACAACAAAGGTACTGTGTCACCCGTCGTGAGTTACTCGCTGTTGTTCATTTCACACGCCAATTCCGCCACTATCTACTGGGCAGAAAGTTCCTACTTCGAACCGACCATGGCAGTCTCACCTGGCTTTTCCACTTCAAATGCCCTGAAGGACAGTTGGCTCGCTGGCTTGAAGAGTTGAGCCAATATGACTTCCACATTGAGCATCGAGCTGGTAAGCAGCATGCTAATGGAGATGCCATGTCAAGGCTGCCAGGAGAAAGCAAATGTGACTGTTACCGGGCGAGGATAAACCTGTCAGATCTGCCATGCAAAGGGTGCAAGTACTGCCAGAGAATTCACGAGCAGTGGGCCAAGTTTGAAGATGATGTTGATAACGTTGTGCTACTAGCAGTACGGTGCATTGAGCCCCAAAGCAACACAAATGATGATGGCACACCCTTGCAACAGGCCCCCGAAGTCAACTGGCTTGAATCACTTAGTCCTGAGCAACTTGCAACATTCCAGAAAGCAGATCCTGTCCTCGCTACCCACACATGGAAAGAAACAGGGACACTCCCCACCAAGATGAAGTGATGTTGAAGAGCCCTGCTGTGAAAGTTTTGGCTCTGTTGGCCCCAAGTCACACTGAGACAAGGAGTCCTCTATTACTCCTGGGAGAGAATAGGAGACCAGCACCCAACCCTGCTGTTACTAGTTCCAGCGTCCATGCAGAAGGATGTCCTACAGTCATGCCACAACCCTCCATACTCTGGTCACCTGGGAGAAGCCAAAACCCTGGAGCGTGTGCGTCAAAGCTACCATTGGTATGGAATGGGTGGAGATGTTCACCTGTTTGTCAAGAGGTGCCCACACTGCAGTGCATGCAAAACCGCCGGACCAACAAAAAGAGCAAAACTGCAAAAAAAAGTCGGAGCACTTCTGGACTGTTTGCACTTTGACATCCTCGGGCCATTCCCTGTGTCCAGTTCTGGTAACAAGTACATTCTTGTTATTATTGATCAGTTCATGAGATGGGTCGAAGCTTTTCCGGTCCCTGACCAAGGTGCTGAAACTACTGCAAGAAAGCTAGTCTATGACTTCATCGCCAGCCCCCCCTCGAGCTACACACGGATCAAGGCCATAATTTCGAGAGTCTGCTGTTTCGGATGTGTGCGAGCTCCTGCAGATTTCTAAGACCAGGACTACCACCCCTCCTCTAACGGGTGTTACGTGAACCAGAACCAAAAGAACTGAGACGAGCAATTGCCACTGCTCACTGCAGCCTACCGCAGTTTACAACACACAGTGACAGGGTTCACACCGGGAAGGGAGAGGAGAGGACGCTGGCGCTGGTTGTTCGCCGCTTCTCCACTGTGTGCGTTTGATACTCCTCTTTTAAGCCTACTGTGCTTTTGGATTTGGTTTTTACCTGCTGTGGTTGTACCTTTGGCTCTGTCGGTCTCCACTGGTTGCGAGTTAATCTCTCCGAGGGGGTTTTGGCCTGCTCAGGTGGCTTTCTTGGGCTTTGGTGTCGGGGTGTTTTGTTGGGGGGGTTTTGGGGGGGCTACGAAGGACTATTTCCACATAAACAACTTCTTAAGGTGGTTTTTCTTATGCTGTTGGGTTTGGGGCTTCTTCCTAGGTTGGTTTTCTCTCGTCTGGGCGTGGTTTTTTTTTCGTGGGGTTATAACTTCCTGCTGCTGTGGGGTTTCGGCGCCCCGGGGTGGGGGCCCCACAACAACGGTGGCGCCCGGCACTATGCTCAGGTGCTCGGCAGGGCAGCTCCTCGCTCCCAAAAGCCGGACTGTTCCTCTGGATATTTCTGCCATCAGAGAGCTGGGACTTCTCCGGCGTCCTCGCTATATCCACATAGGGTCGTCCGAGTTTTTTTCACCGGGAAGGGAGCTCCATACTATCTCTCTGGTCTCCGGCACCGTCGCACACTGGTCACGTCATCAGAGTACAGCCAGGACTGGTCCTGATGTGCGGGCGTCAATGGATGAGGCGGGGCGGACACCTGCTGGAGTAGAAGTCAGCTTTCTCCGGCCGTTCCAAAACACACAAATCCTCCGTTTATCAAACTGGATCTACTCAACACAGTCACTCACTTACGTATCCGGCAAGCCTGATCCATAATCACATTTTGGACACTGGGATTGACCTCATGTGCCTCACGGAGACCTGGCACAGGCCCGAGGAATTCCTGGTGCTAAATGAAGCCTGCCCTACTGGTTACACTTACTGGAGAAGGCACGCATGACAGGACGAGGTGGAGGTTTGGCGTTATACAACGCGCCGACCTTCAGTTGGTCCTTCCCTTCTGCAATTACGCTTCATTTGAATGGCATTTAAATGTAAACACCCTCTCCTCATGACAATACTTCTCATTTACCGAGTACCAAAACCACACCCTAACTTTATAGCAGACATAAATGAATTTCTTCTGTCTATCTGCTCAACATCTTCAAATGTCATCATCCTTGGATTTTAATATCCATGTGGGCTCTCCTCCTGCCCGTTGGGGGAAGACTTCCAACAGATACTGGACTGCTTAAGTCTTAAACGGGGGGTTTGGTGGCCCCCGGGGGGGGACTTGTTGTGCACCACAATAAAAACCCCTCCATCCCCATACATGATCTCCAGGTCTATGACTTGGGGATCTCAGACTGCGAGGCCGTTATTATGATAATACCTTTTTCTCCCTTCTCAAAAAAAAACAACGACTTTCCACCTTTAGAAATTATAAATACTTTGGTTTCTCCTCTTTTCGAAGACCAATCTTTCCCCCCCTCCCCCACAATCTAATATGTTGCTATTGTTGGTTTTTTGCGTGCTGCTGCCACTTCCTTGTTCGGATTTCCTTTCCCCTAATAGGGGGGGGTGTGTTTTTTTTTTCAATTTTCCTTGGTTCACCCAGGGCTAAGGGAGTTGAAAAGAGCTGGGAGGTCCTTGAAGGGCCTATATAAAATCAGGACTGACGGTGCATAAACTGGCCTACCAGGAACATCAACATACATATTCAAAAGCACTTTCAAAAGCCAGATCAGACCACTTCAGTAACCATATTAACAATAACCCTGGTAATTCAAAACAACTGTTTTCAACCATTAACTATCTTCTCAGACCACAGACACCCACAAACTGACAACACAGTAGAACACATGGACTTCTTCGAAAAATAGCAGACATCCATTCCTCTCTCTCCAATAATCCCATTCCAGCAAATGACTACCCCACCTCAGGCACCACATCACCTATCCCACTTCACCCCCACACGCAGCAGGAGGGGTGGATCATCATCCCAGAAATCAATCACGTTCCTCATGCGCCTTGTTTCTACTCCTTTCCTCACTGCTCAAGCCCATAAACAGTCAATTAGTTCATTAATCACTAAAATTATCTTCTCTCTCCAAACTGGTCATGTTCCACTTTCCTTAAAAACAGCTATTATCAAACCCCACCTTAAAAAACCTACTCTAGACCCTGAACCCCTATCAAATTACCGGCCCATCTCTCACCTCCCCTACATCTCCAAAATCCTTGAAAAGATAGTTTCAGCCCAACTACATAACCACCTCAAATCCTGCTGCCTTTATGAAAAATTCCAATCTGGTTTCCGCCCCTCCCACAGCACTGAGACAGCCCTCATCAGAGTCTCGAGCGACCTGCTGATGGCTTCTGACTCTGGCTCCCCATCCCTACTCATCCTTCTCGACCTCTCTTCTGCGTTTGACACCATTGATCACAACATCCTCCTCCATCGCCTCCAACACTATACAGGACTCCCTGGCACTTCCTTCTCTGGTTCCCCTCTTACCTCACGGGAAGGACCGAGTCTGTAGCCCTGGGGGACGCTAAATCTCAACCCCACACAGTCACCTGTGGGGTCCCTCAGGGCTCAGTGCTCGGTCCAACCCTCTTCACCATTTATCTGCTTCCCCTTGGTCGTGTCATCAGCAGGCATGGAATCCAGTTCCACTGCTATGCTGATGACACCCAACTCTACATCAAGGTCACTCCCTCTTGCACTCGCTCTGCCACTGCCACCCGCCTTACCTCCTGCCTGGAGGAGACAAAGGCATGGATGAGTCAAAACTTCCTGCAGCTAAATAGCTCCAAAACCGAAGCTATTTTGATTGGTACCCCACACCAGCTCCATACCTCTCCCATCTCCTCTATTTCATTCTCTGGTCACAACATTCCCCTCTCTCCCTCAGTCTCTAACCTGGGGGTAAAGTTTGAGCCCCAGCTTACCTTCAAAAGCCATATAAATCACATTTACAAAACTTCCTTCTTTCACCTCCATAACATTGCCAAACTTCGCCCATCCCTCTCTCTTTTCTGCTGCAGAGAAGCTCGTCCATGCCTTTGTCTCCTCCAGGTTGGACTACTGCAACGCCTCCTCTCTCGGGAATCCTGGCAGGAGCATCCAAAAGCTCCAGTATATCCAAAACAGCGCTGCCAGGATCCTGGTGAGGGTGCGGAAATTCGAGCACATCACCCTATCCTCCGCACTTCACTTCACTGGCTCCCCATACATCTCCGCATAGAATACAAGGTCCTCCTTCACACCCATCACTGTCTGCACGGTGACGCCCCCACCTACCTCACAGAACTCCTCACTCCTCACACCAGCACCAGAACCCGGTCAGGCCACATGCACCGTCTGCTCCCTCCCAGGACAAGGCTCAAAACCATGGGTGATAGGGCCTTTGAGTCTGCAGCTCCTCGTCTGTGGAATGCCCTCCCAGACCACCTAAGGGCTCCACAGACTGTAGTAGCTTTAAAAAGAACTTAAGACATTTCTATTTAAAAAAGCCTACTCCTAGTCCTTTCAATAGGACGAGTAAGGCTGTTTTACTATTTTATTTTTATCTTCTTTTATGTATGCCTGTTTTTATGTCTGTAGCACTTTGAGATTTGTCCCGGAAATGTAAAGTGCACTACAAATAAAATTTATTATTATTATTATAACAGACTTAGCAGGAGGTCCACCAACCACAGGATGTCTGGTACCTCAAAACTCAAAGCCAACCCACTGGAAGTAGCAGATTTCCTCTACAATCTGGAAGAAGGTTTAAAAGAGGTGCACAGCCTGGCAAGGGAACACCTCGGCACTGCACAAGAGCGACAGAAAAAAGTGCATGACCTACGAGCGAGAGAACACTCCTACAGTGTTGGAGACCTGGTGTTTGTCAAAGATGACACGAAAAAGAAGGGACTAAGCCCAAAGCTCCAAGCACTACGGAAGGGCCCCCTGATTGCTGCAGCACGCCGTGGTCCTGTACTGTACAAGATTCAAGGTCCCAAGCGCAGTACAGTAATGCATCACGACAGACTCAAGTGATAACAGTCTGTGTTTCACGGCAAAGAAGTAAAATGCTGTAGCAGTGCCAAGACCCAGACCTCCAATCAAATGAAGAGGACATTCCACTGGTGCCAATGGTGTCAGCTGTGATTGTAATCTAACTTGTTGCCAGAGCCAAGTAAAGTTCGTAAAAGAAGATCCTTTGTCGTGTGTCTCAATATACCCACGCACCTCCATCCCACTGGAAGGTAAAGCATTATCGAGGCATTAAAGACAATCGAGGATTAATAGAGATGCACCTACGCTACTCTCAAATCCTATGGCTTTTCTGAATTGGTGGACTTCTGCTTTAATGCATGGTTCTATGTCTGGGAAGGGTGTGCGTTATATTTTGACTACATTGAAGCTGTATGTGAAAATGGAGACTCTGATTGAAGAATGTGAGACTTTGAGTGAAGAGAATGATGGTCCTTTATTAGGTGAAACAGAGCCAGAGAAGAAATTATCTTGGTTAAGTAAGGAGTACAAAGAAAGTCACATAGATGAATTAAAAGCATTCCTTAAGAAAAATGCAGCGCAGGAAAAGGATGTAAAAGGAAACCAACAGAGATGATCTCTGTTTATGCTCAGAGGTTTCAGAAATGCTGGAAAGAGGAAGCTAAGTTAGACATGGTGGATAAGGAAGATCCTTTCTTTGTGTCTATGTTTTTGAATGGCTTGGATCCTCAATCATTGTATACATTGAAATTGTCTACCCCAGAAGTGTATTCATTAAGTCCAGCGGCTTTGTTGAAGAAGGTGAGAGAGTTAGAAGCTGTAGGTTTGTTTACAAGTAGCAAGGCTAGAGTCCAGGCAAATAAGTTTACAACTGAAGCACCTATTCAGTCAGCACCAGTTAGAGGCAGGGGTGTTCCCACAGATAGAATGGGCCAGGAAGAGAGACGTGCTCCTGGAGTTGGAAGAGGTGGAGGCTACTTTTCTTGGGCGCAGAGAGGGAGAGGTAGACAGAGTAGAGGAATGCGTAGAGCTAACCCTTGTGATGTATGTCATTATTGTCTGAAAGCAGGACATTGGATGAGAGATTGTGACAGGAGAAGGCAGGACTATTATAACATGAGCAGCCCCAATAATATGTTTTCCCCCACTATTCCTCCCTCTGCAGCAGGAGGGGAGAAGGGCAAGCTGTTCCAGCTGCTGAAACACAGACAGCTGTTGTTACATACCATCCTCGCCTTCCAGCATCGGATGTGATTTGGTCTGACCAGTAGGACAACCGACAGAGGGACGATGACAGTGTTCTGAAGTTCATCATTAATGCTCCTCACTTCAGACTTTCACAACAACCATCTGAAATTCCACAATTGACTTTGATGGTGGAAGGAAAACGTATTCCTTTCCTTGTTGATATAGGTGCAACTATATCTTTTATTAATCAAAAGTACATCACAGGTCCTATTGGAAAAGAAACTGCCATTTCTGTTGGTATTTCAGGAGTCCAACAAACTGAATCTGTTTCAGTTCCCCTACAGGTAGAATTTGATGATTTGATTGTGCAGCATCCATTCATTTTGAGTAAACTGTGCCTTTATCTCTTCTTGGAAGGGACTTGTTGTGTAAACTGAATGCGAATATTGTATGTTCCTCTGATGGTATTGAAGTCCATGTTCCATCACATCAGGTATATCAGTTGTCTATTGATATAATAGCATGCAGGGATTTCCATATAGCCACCACCATTTTGGAAGATACAGTATTTATATCTATGTTGTTTTCTGTAAGTGGGGTTAAACAATTGGCCAAATGCCATGCACCAGCAGCAGCCAAACTGTTGACTTTGAAACCATTTAGCCTAGACAGGTTGTTTTACAACTTCCTTCAGTACTATCAATAGTACTAAGTCAACTATGTGCCTTGCATGCAAACCATGTTGGTTTACTTAAAGTACCACCTTATGAAGCACACACTGATTACAGTAAATATCCAGTGTATGTGAAGTAATATTCACTACCACCAGAGAAGATTAGAGGCATGCAACCAGTTATTGATAGTTTGTTAGAACAGGGCGTGACTGTCAGGAGACATTTCCTTGTAACACACCTATCAATCCAATTCTGAAACCAGGAACAAACAAATATTGATTTACACAAGATTTGAGAAAAGTGAATGAGGCTGTTATTCCTCAAGCACCTCTTGTTCCTGGGGTTAATGCCATTCTAACAGCACTGCCACCAGACTCTAAATTTGACACAGTGGTGGACTTATGCTCCACCTATTTTTCAATTCCAGTTCATGAAAATACACAAGATTTATTTGGTTTCTCATTCTTAGGAGATCATTTTTGTTTCTGTCGTTTGCCACAAGGCTTTGTTGAGAGCCCAAGTCATTTTTGTTCGGCTGTTAATATGCATTTGTCACATCTTGTGCTCCCTGGGGCTTTGACGCTGTTACAGTATGTTGACGATATTCTCATTGCCTCTCCCACAGAGTCAGACTGTATTCAAGACACTCTTGCTTTCCTCAAACACTTGGCTGATGGTGGACATCGTGCCTCACTTGCTAAGCTCCAGTTCTGTCAGTCTGCAGTGAATTATCTTGGCTATGTGTTGAAAGAGGGCTGTCGACACTTGTCTCCAGCAAGAATAGAGACTGTAATGAACCTGAGTTGACCACAGACGAAAACTGAGATGTTGTCATTTTTGGGCCTGATGAACTATTCACGACCATGGTTAGCTGGTTATGCTACATATGATGCTCTACTCTGAAAGGCCATTATAAAGGACAAACCAGAGACTGTTCAATGGACTGATGAAATGAAACATGCATTCAGGCACATTAAATATCTGTTGTGCCATGTAGCGGCCTTGGGGCTTCCTGATTACAAGATCCCGTTCCACCTATATGTGGCAGAGGATGGGTTGGTTGCATCTGCTGTGTTGGTGCAGGCCCATGGGGGTGGCATGAGGGCAGTTGCATATCATTCCAAAATTTTGCCTTTGATTGTTCAGGGTATGGTACCATGTTTGCGAGCAGTGGCACCTGCTGCTATAATGGTTGAAAAGGCGCAGACAATTGTTTTAGGTCATGCAATGACGTTACACACAACTCACATGATTAACATCATGTGAGTTGAAACTACACATGATTGCATAGATTTAATTAAAGTGTCAGGATGGACTTACAGCAAACTCCCTTTGAGACAAGTGATTTGATTTTATATTGTGATGGATCAACAATGAGACCAGATGACCAAACCACGTTATCAGTTTATGCCATTGTGCATAGTAATGGTCAATGTGTTGAAGCTTATCGAATACCAGTTCCTTCTTGCTCAAGTTGCAGAGTTGGTGGCATTAACCAAAGCCTGTATGACAGCACAGGACCAGAGGGTTACAATTTATACAGATTCTAAATATGCATTCTCCGTAGCTCATGATTTTGGTAAAATCTGGGAAAAAAGGGGATTTATTACAGCAGCAGAAAAAACAATCCAGCATGCAGACTTGGTCAAAGATCTACTAGCAGCTATGATGTTACCTTCTGAGATTGCTATTGTGAAATGTACAGGGCATGCTAAAACAGTGCAACCTGAAGCCAGGGGTACTAATTTAGCAGATAAATGTGCTAAAAAAGCAGCTCAGCTTCAGTCCTCCTATCCAGCATGGTTAAATCTCAAAAGACAGATCCTCCTTTTTCGACTGATGATTTGGTTTCTTTACAGATGCAGACATCTGATTTTGAGAAGGAAGTATGGACAAAAAAGGGCTGTCAACAAAACACAGATGGTGTTTGGAAAGACAGTAATATACGTGTTGTGCTACCTAAATCAGCATATTACCCACTCATAGCTTATGTACATGGGATTACTCATGCTAATTATCAGGCTATAACCACATTCATTGCCAAATTGTTTTTCACCATAGGATTAGAAAAACATGTCAAATGGTATATTCAGCAGTGTTTGGTATGTGCAAGAAGTAATCCTGCAACAAAACCAATCAAACATGAACATTTGCCATGTCCTGAAGGGCCACTCCAACAATTGCAAATTGATTTTACTCACATGCCCAGAATGAGAGGCTATTCTTATCTTTTGGTGATAGTTGATTGCTTTTCTAGATGGCCAGAAGCGTTTCCAACATGACGAAAATGCTCAAACAGTGGTCAAATGTTTAATGGAACATATTATTCTGAGGTTTGGAATTCCTGTTTCCATTGACTCTGACAATGGCACACCATTTACATCACGAGTGACAAAATTGTTGGCCAAGGCTTTGGGAATTCAATGGAAATTCCATATTCCTTGCCATCCACAATGTGGAAAGGTTAAATAGGACAATCAAAAACAAATTGTTGAAGATACATATGTCCAGACAAATGACTTGGTTGGATGCATTGCCACTAACCTTATTAGCTACACGAGCTATGCCATGCAAGGTTACTGGATTGTCCCCACATGAAATATATATACTGAGCATATTAATGGGTCGTCCTTTTCAGCTGGCAGCAGTCATGGATCCAAAACCGGCATTAGAGCTAACCCAATTACAAGAATTACAACAAAAATATGTACACAATCTATTTACTTTTGTTTCAAAGTATCTCCAACTCGATTCCTTTCCTGTGCTGTCAGAAAATCCTACACATCCTTTCAACCCAAGAGACAACGTACTGGTGAGAAGTCTCAAGCCAAGCCCAGGTGAACCTCGCTACGGTCCACCAGCCAAGGTGGAAGGTCATCCAGTATGGATCCATGCCAGCAGAGTGAAGGCTGCACCAGGGGGAGCAGATTCAACTGGAACAACTTGAGCAACAGTCTGACATCACGTCTTAGACGTTATGTTGTTCATTATCACATGACGCCTTTACTGATGAGCTGTAGTATAGGTTTCCTGATTATCCTGAGTGCATTTTTTAATATTAGAGATACCTCTCTTGAGACATCTAATGAGGATGCAACTAATACTAATCATGCTGCTATCTATAAGTGAACTCAGGAACAACTGGAAAGATCACAAGTGCTCTTATGTCCTTCTTCTCAGGATGATTGCGTGACAGTGACTAAGATGCATGCCAAGCAAATGAGACGCAGCAGTGAGGAGACAGATGATCATACGAGAAACATCAGCACATTGGACCATGTCCCAGTAAACCATTTAGATTTCCAATGTTTGTGCTATCCTTTAACAGTGAATGCGACCAAACCATTCATAATGCGACGTTTATCATCTTCGAATGAAATGTAGTATTTGTAAAGGTTCAATATCAGTCATTGTTTGGTGAAGAAATTGTTCCTTTTGTCATTACCTTATATGATGCATAGGAACTCCCATCAGTTGAGTTTTGTATTGCATTATGGAAATCAATGACACCTAATTTCCTTGTTCAATTAGATCATGCTACTTATGCAAAATTTCAACCTCTTGTCCTTAAAGCAGTCCAAAAACAATCTCCTTTAGTATGTATAAGACCAATTAGCCGAGGAGCTATTCGAAGAACTTTAGGGTTTACACGTAATTGTCCAATTCAATTTTTTTAGTTAATACTTTTCATTCCCAACCATTGATCGTATGATATGGATATGTGGTGAGTTTTTGCATATTTTTATCCCTATAGACTGGCAAGGGACCTGCACGCCATATTTGGTTTCAAAGAAGGGCACCAATGTTACACCCATGGATAATCAACCTACAAATGATAGTACAATTTGGCCTTCACATTCATCAATAGGTGACATTTTGTCAACATTTACAGAAAATGATGCCGATATCATTTATCACTCTAATGACATAGATCTAGACATAGGGGAAAAACATCCTTTCTCCTCTAATCTATGGTATAAGACAATGGAAATTAGAGTTCAACGCTTAACTCAACAATCATGTTATGCTTGTTCTTTAGTCCCAAAAATCAACTGAAATTGTCTTTCCATATGTTGCTACACCCCTCAAAGGACCTCAAGGTCTCCCTACTTTATGTATATTAGCCTATCAATATGTTATTCAGACACATCCATATTTGAAGACAATGATTAGACCTATAATGAGAGTTAACAATGAACATATTGCACTTACAAATAAGGATATATATGTTGTTGATGGGTTGTTACAATGATTTACCCAATATGCAATATATATTTTAATATTGCAATCAGTCAGGAGTCAGGAAAAGAACGACACAAATTATATCTTAACATCTTTAGTACACCAGAACATTATCCTTCACTAATTAGCTGTCCTAGCTTCTACAAAAACATCTTTTTGTGTAGAGTTCCTTCCTGAGACAGCACTATCTTCAAAATCCAAACGTGAGGTAAAGCCATCAACAGAATACATTTTCCTTAAGGTTGGCGATCCACAAACACTCTTGCACCTATTTACCTTCACAAACAGAAGGAACCAAAAATCTGACAGAAGCAATTCTGAATCTGAAGAAAGTACAATATGTCATATCTTAAACAAATCAAGATGTAACATCAACAAGTACATATATTCCTCCTTTCTTGAGAAAATTATAGATTTCTTTACAGGTAATTCTATTCTGGGATGGTTTCTGGGTCTTTGTGGTCCAGTTCTGGTGATTCTACTCATAGTCTATCTCTTCTTGTGCTGTTGTTTGCCTATACTAAGAAAACTCAAATCAATCACTTCTTCTATGAGCATGACAATGATGAATCCTCATCACACTTCTCCTGATGAGAATATTGATGCTTCTTCTGTTTGTAGTTCTAACTCTTCCAGAGCCTCTCAATCAGAACCAGTGTCACACTATCAGTATCCAAATCCATGTCAAATGGACTACAAATATTGAATCACAGGAGCTGATGTGGAAGATGACCTGTCTGAGGCTATATGAGGACGTCAATGCATTAAGGAGATTGATGAGAAGCTTATCAAGAGAGGACAACTCATATATCTTCATCTTGTCTCTCCTATGCATCATCATGACTTCAACTTCTATTCTCCAACTGATGTCATCAACAATTAAATTAAAGCTCTTTTCTTTTGGTAGCTAGTTTTTGGTGATGGGTATGGTAGTCCTGTTTTCACAGTTTGTTATTTTCTTTTAGTGATTACAAGGCAGTCTGCCTACTTAGGAGAGGTCAGATGGTATTACGGTCCATTGCGGGCTGGCTGACTGACTTCCTTCTTTTGTTTCTTTTAGCCAACTTATCACCACTTTTAGTCCTAAGTATTTTTATTAATTTTTTTTATTAGTGAAGCTCTTGAGATTGACTTATAGGAGAGCTGGTTCCTGAAGAGGAACTGAGTCCTGAAGCAGAGCTGGGTCATGAGTCAGAACTATGTCCCGAGGTAGAGCTGTGTCCTGAGGCAGAGGTGGATCCTAACGCAGTACGTGGTCCAATGGAAGAGGTGAGTCCAGAGGAAGAGCTGGTTCCTGACGCCGAGCTGAGACTTGAGGTAGGGCTGAATCTTGAGGAAGAGCTGCTTCCTGAGGCAGAGTTGGGTATTGACGCAAAGCGTGGTTCTGAGGACAGTATTAGGCCAGAGGCAGAGCTGGTTCCTGACGAAGTGAGTTCAGAGGCAGAGCATGGTCCTGAGGAAGAGCTGAGTACTGAGGCAGAGGTGGGTCTTGAGACAGAGCTGAGTCCTGAGGGAGAGCTGGGTCCTGAGGCAGAATTGCCTCCTGAAGCAGTGGTGGGTTCTTACGCTCTGAGTCCTGACGCAGAGCTTGGTCCTAATGCAGAGCTGTTTCCTGAAAAGGAGCTGAGTCCTGAAGCAGAGCTGTTACCTGAAGCAGTGAGTCCAGAGGCAGAGCTGTGTCCTGAAGCAGTGAGTCCAGAGGTCTAACTGGGTCCTGAAGCAGTGAGTCCAGAGGCAGAGCTGGGTCCTGAGGCTGTGAGTTTTGACGCAGAGCTGGGTCCTGAGGGAGAGCTGAGTCTAGAGTCAGAGCTAAGTCTAGAGTCAGAGCTTAGTCTAGAGGCAGAGCATGGTCCTGAGGCAGAGCTGAGTCTAGAGGTAGAGCTGAGTCCAGAGGCACAGCTCAAAGTTCTGAATGACAATGCCATTGATTATCGGTTAACCATGAGCACCCACTCAACAATATACAATTTAAATGTTTTTTTAATCAATTTACAAAATGAAAAATTGAATGAAGAAACAAAAATCTTCCATTTTTAGAGTGATTCTAGAACAAGGAGTCCTAATTTTGTTATCCTGATCCCAACATCATGGAGTCTGTCCTGGTCCTATCTGGGATTACATGGTCTGCTTTAGCCTAGTTTCTTCGGAAACTAAGATAGTGAAACTACTAAAACTGAATTGTCTTCTTTCACTATGTATTTTGTAGACTAATAAAAATCACCATACTTTTTAGTTTACTTTATTTTTCACATCCACCCATGCAAAAAACTGCATGTGCATACAATTAAAACTGCACAGTACTGTATGTGTTTTACACCAAGCCTGATTTGGATATTTGTACACATGAGTGGGGTCACTGGTGATGTAACAACTTTCTCTGTCCCTATGTCTTGTTTCCTCCACTCACATGAAACTTGAAGGCACAATCAGGAGGCTGCTGGGACAGGAATTTCAGGAAAAGGTTTTCATATTACACCTTTCAGTTGTCTGTTGGCTCATATTTCACTGCATGCTCAGTATTATTTGTCATTGCTTTGAACTATAATTCAGTAATTCAGACAAGAGGTCTCAAGAGGTCATAAAGTTTTTTACACTAACAGTTAACTTACACTTAATAGATTTGTTGGAGATCTAGAACTGTTCTAGATCAGTATTACATTTTGGAAATTACAAACTCATATTTTTGTTGGATTGCGTTTTCTAAGAAATACAAAGTGGTAACAGGAATATTATCAAACTTATCTCTTCTGACAGGAAGCAGAGAAACATTTCTCTGGCCAGCTGTTCATGTCATTGAGTGCAGCCTGTGAAGAGGGACGAATGTATTCAACCATTCACCTTTGAGCTGTTGAGCAACAAGCAGCTACACCAGGGCCACAGACAGGATGCCTTAACCAAGTGAGTGACAACAAGGCAACTCTAATGGTGTGTTCACACCAAACGCGAATTGCGCGAATAAATCGCGCTATTCGCGCGTAGTTGGACGCTTGAACATTTTGAGTTTACTCGCTTCATTCGCGCGTGAAATTCGCTTCATTCGCGCGTGAAATTCGCTTCATTCGCGTCTGTTCTAGACGCGAATTCGCGTCATGGGAGGGGCTTCTGCCGAGCGAGTTTCCTTCCAGTCGCGTTGCAAAATGGTTGAGCTTTATTTTGTTATTTTTTTCATTTATTTTGTTTGCCACGGTATATTTACTTACTAAACGGCGTAGACCCGTTCGGCGCCGTTCCTGGGTCCATTGGATGCTTCAGAGACACACCCAGCTTGATCCAGCAGCTTTCAGCGGTACTTCCCACTGAGCCGGGCCCAGTTCGATCACCTGTTTCCCCGTGTCGGTGCGAGGATTCCCCGCAGGAAACCAACTACTGACGCTCTATTCAAACTGCCTGTCCTTCTGTCTCCAGTCAGTAAATCATTGAATATTATGTGTGATTACAAGTTATTAATAATGATATGCTGTCAACTGTAGTCTGAACACACCCAGTTATCAGTGCAATCAATGTTTAATAGCGTTATACCTATATGCCTACCACCTATATCCCGTTATTTTGGATTAAGCAATAATTGCTAGTCTAGAAAGCGAATGTCATCAAATAATAAGGTAAAGCATTAAATGCATTTTATCAAATTAGTAGTAAGTCAAAAGTAATATTGTTTTTACTGTAAAAAACTAAAGAGAAATGGTGTCAAGTATTGTCATTGTATAGCTGCCAATAAGGAACTACAGTCTGGATTTATAACATTGTTTTGTACATGTCTTTGTGTTTAATAAATGGAAACCGCCCCTGTCTTGTCCCGTTGTTTCTCATTAACACTGGTCCAGTCACAAGTAACTTTTCACTTTCTTTCTATACTATTGTGGGTGTTCTTGCAATAGGATATAATAAGAAGAAATATTTTAGTGTTAAATAGTGGACAAATAACACACTATCCACAATTAAATCAGTCTTAAATATTGAAGTTATTTTTGGGACAAATAAATTAATAAATCATGATCTACTATGTTGTGCACAATTAACACATCAAAACTTTATTATATAAAACATTTATTTCAAAAATATCTATGGTATACAAATATCATGCAAATTTACAAGTACCTATATGCAGGAATAAAAAGAATCTTGCTTGGAAGAGGAAAAAGTGAGGGTGAAGGAGAGGAGAAGTGATAGAGTGTCTGGTTTAATTCCTGCACTGACAGCTGCCTCATTTTTATACTATACTAACTACTATACAGTGGCTTTCAAATTAAGGAGAAGTCATAAATTAATGTATATATTTGACAAATTCTTTCATCTGAGACGGCAACCTCTGAAGGGAAGGAACCAGACTCAAGAGAGGAGCTCATCCTCTGAGTGTGTAGGTGAAGATGGAGCTACAGGACGGGTCTGGAGGGTTACTAGGAGGTGCAGCGGGTCCTTGGCCTTCTCTGGGGTCTTCTCCTTAGTTTGAAATGACACATGACAAAGCAGAAAAAGATTTTTATAAGAACTTATCACAAACCAGCAGGGTTGTGTGTTTGTATGTGAATGTAAGAAGCTATGAATGCCTACTGTAAATATGACTGTCCAATGTAAACATGGTCATATATTGCTTAAACTCAAGCCTGTACACACCTTCGTTATTGTCATTACAATATAGTAGTATAGAACATACTCTACAATATATTACACCAGTCAGAAACAACAACATATATGCCCTGTCTATGTCTTCATTTGTCAACACTCCTCCTGGATGTCCTGCTGCTGCTTCTGTCTCTCCATGACCTGCTAATGACCCACTGCACTTCTCTGTCTCCTTTAAATAAGTGTCCCTCTGGCTTTTCAGTTTCGATCTACACACTTACTCAGAATAAACTTAAACTCGTCAGCGGGAAAGTAGTTGTACAATACGGCAGATTAGCTCAGACTGGAGCTAGCTAATTTGCTCAATAAATATATCTCGATTTAAGTAAAAGGCGTTTTTTGCAACTTACCTGAGTTTCCGACCTCCACGCACACTTTCTTCCAGACAAGGGCCTTTTTATTTCAGTTCCTGTGAAATTACGAAGATGTCTCGTAGCCTACAGCTCCGGGTGCCCGCACTGCCCCGATAAAGTTCGTCCTCCATTGTTGTTTCGGACTTCTGCCTCTATGGCAGCCTCCGCTCGTTACGTAGTAAGTACGTCACTACTAGAGCAAGATCCTGATTGGTTAACGCGGCGCGAATTTTCGCCAAAGTTCAGATTTTTCAACTCGCGCGAATGAGGCGTTGGACGCGATTCGCGCGTCAAACGCGTGATTCGCTCAATTCGCTTCGCGTGATTCGCGCGATTCGCGCAATTCGCGCAGCCTCATTCGCGTCATTCGCGCCGCAGGATTTCTACTCGCGTCTAATCGCGTCTTTGCATTGACTTAACATGTAAATCACTCGCGCTAGACGCTTCATTCGCGTTTGGTGTGAACACACCATAAAAGATATTAAAAAGTTACGTATTTATGACACGTCTTAATTTTGACATGTTTAAATTTCAGTTACCTTCTTTGGGGGCAGTTATTATGACGCATATTGTGCTTTTGGATGCACCCAGCCACCGCCCAGTGATGGGCAACTCACATCCTTCCTGCTATAACTCAAGGGAGGATGTGGCATAGCTGGTGTACCAAACACATGGTTAAAACATTAATAGTTAGCTAGGATAAAACAATCCCTTACTTAAGCATAATTCATTAGCAAAATTACATTCTTTAATCTTCTTTTTATCTTCTTGTATTTTCTTTTTCAGTCTCTGGAGTCGACAAGAGGACAATGTTCCATTCTGAATGACCACAGACCCTGAGGTCACAACACCCTCCTCTGGAACATATGTCCTCAGGTGTCCTTCCCAGACGACAGTGGAGTGTAGAAAAGGAGGGGGGCAAAGAGGGAAATGTCCTGCATGAACAGAATGCAAAATCCACAAGGGTTCCAGTTGCCCAGCAGCAAAGATCTTACGCATCCCAGGTGTCCTCACCCAGCGTGGGTGCTTCTCCAGTCTCCATAGTCTCCCGACTTCCAGAAAGCAGAGGATCAGAGGGGTCCCACTCACTGTCAAAGTCAAGGATGACTGGGACAAAGGGTGAGGGCTCAGGTTGGTCCGGTGGAGAATCTTGAGGTTGAGAGGATCCTTTGTTATCATTCTGGGGAACTGGAACTGGACTGGAGGCGGCCATCCGTACGTCATCTGTGACAGGTGGGTTGGCCATAAGCTGGAGCATTTGTAGTTGGAAATTGGTGCCCACCACCACATCCACATGCCCACAGTAGTATCTGGACAATAGGCCTTCAATTCCAGCCGCCGTTATTATGTCTTGAGCCATAGTGTGATGGCCCCAATAGTCGATCATCTCCTGGCCAGAGCATTCGCGCTCCAGAAGGGTCGCATTCCGGCAAAAATTTTTTTGATATCATCCGTTACCATAAGGTGGTTTGGGCCATTAGTATTGCCCGGAGTGATTTTGGTTATTTTTCTCCTGCCAATACTTGTCTCGCTAGCCATCTCCACCTAGGAGAGACAAAAAGCAGCATAGAAGTTAAGATTTTATTTGAAACATCAGGTCCGTCCCTCAGAGGCGTCTACTGGCCTGTCCAGGTCAGATTGGTCGTTAGTTGCATCCCTGTATGAGGGCGGTAATTCTTGGAGGAATATGTCATCAGAAGGACGCCCTCTGGTCCCCTCAAGACTAACACCTGCCTTGAGTTCTCAGGGGCAGGGGGGGCCCGACGGAGTAGCTTATGTGGACAAAAAACGCCCAACTCGGTTTGAAAAAGAGGTCCACCACTGAGGCATAGACACCGCTCTCCCGCTCCCTAACAGGAAGAAAGAATAAGACATAACAATTTTTCTTTTATCACACCCAGGATGGCCATAAAGAAGGCAAAAGCGATCAGAATCATCCATGAGACAGTTAATCGTACCATGACTGGGACATTATACTGGGTGATTATGTCATCGGCCAGAAAGCAACAGAGTATGATACACCCAAGAATACAGTGTAAAATAATTTCATAATAATATTGCAGACTGAACAGGTAAACCATAGCAATGGTCGTCTGCCAGCAGAAAAAGGCCATCCACCCTATCCAAAGCCAATTTCTTCCCACATTGGAGTTCCCAATTTGGAGCAGGACAAATGCTGCTGTTCCGAGGGTGTTTAGAAACATTGCCTGAAGCTACATTCTACCAAATACATCATCAGTGAAACTACCTTGATGTAAGGTTCTTTTGCATAGCAACTAGCTAGTACTATGCATGCTTTACTGTGTCACTGCAGCGCGTTTGGCTGACTTTTAAAGTTTAAGGGACCTACGCAGGACACGTGGATGGGTGGGTAGCTCTTTAGATGTGGTTTAGTCTTGCTATACTATGCTGCTCTGAATACTTTGAATACAGACCTCACAGGAAGCAGGAGATACAGGCTGCTAGGCTTCCTGTGGGTCATGTTATTTTTTTCTATTCTTCGAAGGGCTTATGGAGCATAATTTTTTACACCATACTTTCACAGAGACTTTTAAGGCTATTTTTTGATCTGAGGGTGATTGTTCACTTTGCAGGCCACCTGCATCAATGTTTGCCACCTGAGGAATTGGAAAATCGAGTGATCAGGGAGGCCAACATCGTGACCTCTCCTTTGGGGGTCAAAAAAAGGTTTTAATCTCCTTTACCACTATACCTCTGTCTTTCAGACTAAACTCTCGTTCAGCCGAGTGTATCGCATTAATTTGATACGGATTCGAGTCGTACGTATGTTGGGCCTGCAGAAAGATTTTAGTTGAATCGTTAATCACTTTAAGTTTCCAGACATGCTCCCTGGAAAAGTTGTTTGATTCCTCCCAGCCGTAGGAGTGAATATGGCGTTTTTGACTGTGGTCAAAGACGAAAACACTTAGCCACTTAATCCAATCATCAATTAGCTGGTCAAAGGACCAACTGCCATCTGTGTTCTTGGTTAGTAAAATGAAAGGTTCAAACATTTCATCGTGCTTATCTCTGAACAGTCTTCCTGCCATGAGTCTATAGAGTTGCTCTGCTACAAAAGTCAGCATATACACAGATTCTCCGTAATAGCTCCTTATTTCTCCGGTCATGTTGGTGCACTCGTTGTGTACCACCTGGACCATGTTTCTCCGGATCTGAACCGTATTTTTTAGTTGAATGTCCTGTCATTTGTTGCACTTTAAATCCCCAGGAGGTGACGCTGTTTTCTCTATGAGTATTTTAGGGAGTACAGATCTTTACTCCTCTTGTTTAAAGGTATACAGGGAAGAGGCAAAGGGTCCTATTCCAGGAAATCCCAGATGGGCGATTTTCTTCCCAGCTATTTTAAAGAAAAGTGTGGAGTCGCCCACACCGAGCAGTTTATACTGGAGGCACTCGGTGGTGTTAGCCCACCAGTTGTGGAAGCTGTAATTCAGCCAAATCTAATTTTTTTCATTCATAATAGAAACATACATAAGCCATTGACTAAGGCCTCTTGTTGTTCGGCAATTTATGTCCGGGTTGGTATGAAAAAGGGTATTCAGTTTTCCTTTAATGCCACCTTTTGAACTTTTTTGCCAATTTATTTCTACTCTGTTAAAGCTAGAGAATCGCCCCGGGAGTAAACATTTCGGTATATATTGTGACTGGGTGGTGCGGAGTCAGCACTCCTTCTGGAGTGCCCGTTTCCTTTAGTTCATCCAGTCCCAAGGGTCAGATTCACGGACTCCAATACTTCATCGAAATACAATAGCTTACTCAATTTGGGGGGTTCAGTGTGCCGAGTCAATCTCCCTTTGGAAAGGAGGCCCTGGAGGTTAACTAGAGGTTCAGTCGAGTCCATGAACCATTCCTCAGCCAACAGTGTGTTGTTATGCACCGAGGCGTTTCCCCCCATGGTGTAAATGGTTTCAGGGATTTGAAAAGGCGAGTAGCTAGTTTGAGACATTATATAAAAGTAGACTATGGGATAAAAAAACACCGAGTACTTGTCTTTCCAGAACAACTGCTTCTTCTTGCAGGCATTCATGTGTTACCCATCTGCCCGATAAATCTGAGCTCAATACTTTAGTTTTATTGAGATTTAGAGAGGGGGAGCAGTTGGCATTAATTGTGCTTGAAGTTAAATCTGTTAATGCGACAACTCTGTGCTCAAATACTTTGTGCTCAGATATTTGGGGCGGCCTGTGTTACCTCAGTCACCAAGTCATAGGCTTGGGCGGGGACAAACAGGTCCCCCCACCTGGTTTCAGATCTAGATGGTTTACCATATAGGAAGGACTGGCTTAAAACATCTCCCTAACAAAGATAATGGCTCTCATTCTCATCCCCCGACATTGGCAGCTTGCCTTTTACTTTACACCACCAGGGAAAAGCAGATGCGGCCCTTCTTGATACCTCAATGGTTTTGTAGGACATTACTTGTCTATAGGCCAATAGAGGGAGAGAAATTAGAGTAGGGCTGCCATCCATTTTCAGTGCTCATGCAGAGACACTCTTCAGAAGGGTGGTCCATTCACGTTATTTCCCATCTTAGCTGTTCCCTCGACCAGCACTGAGAGCAGATTGTGATTTTGTATTGGCTAGCCAGTTCAATGCCTTTGGGCTCTACAGGTGGAGTGGGTCTGGGCATGTCGCGAGGCCGGGACATTCTTTGGCCGAACCATTTGATCCTGAAACAGTGATTACCACAGAAACAACAATTTCCGGGAGTCCAAAACTCCCATTCTGCCTGTATATTGGGCGAAGCCCCAGGGTAGATTTTTCCCACCCTGCATTCCTTCTGGTTGGCGGACAGAATAAGGAGGCCCTTTGTCAAATACCCTGTGTCTGGGAGCCTATGCTGTATCTCTATAGGTCCCTGACTAGTACTGGTTCCTGCTGCTTCAGCCATGACTTATTAATCTAACTTGTTTAGGATGCACTTTGAATCCGTTATCCAGAATTAATAAGTTACCTTCTCTTTTGATGATTTTAAACCTTCCCTCCAAAGTAGAATACAGGAATACAGTGTCACCCACCCGTAAGACAGTAGGGTTGTTTTTAGAGAGCTTAGTTTTATTTATTTTCGGTCTGCTAAGGAGCTGGTTCAGTTTACAGTTTCCTAACAGTGTGTCCCAATCTGGGATAGAAGTTTTAATTAGCCCTTTGGCCTCTCTTATGGCCCTTTCGGCCACACCATTTGTGTTACTTTGAAAAGGTATTGAAAAGATGGCTTTAATGCCTAGGCCTTCGAGGAGGTCCAGTACTTTGTTGTTGTTGAACTGTTTGGCATTATCCATTCGTAGACTGATTGGGGATGGAAGAGAGCTAAAGTAGTTTGATAGATGTTTACTGATGACATACCCTGTCATCTTGTTCATAGGAAACACTGTAGTGTTTTCTCCCCTATTGTCACAAACTATCAAGAACTTATCATTTCCTGTACTTGTCTTCTGAGTGAGGAAGGCCACATCTGTAGAGAAATGTCCACCTTTTGTTTTTGTGCTTATTGGAAAGGATAGTGACTCGTCTGGTTTAGTTCCTTTCTTTTCTGCACATAACTCACAGTTCCTTTTGACCTTTTGAAAGTTTTTTCTTAATTTTGGGACTGTGATGTTGTTGGTTTTAACATAAACAGTCATTCTTTTGAGACCTATGTGACCAAGACTTGTGTGTAGAGATAAGACAAAACGTTCAGCCTCCTTTTCTGGTACACAATATCTTCCTTTTTGATCTTTCCGTTGCTCTGGTAGATATGCTATTTGGTTTCTGGACACAAAACTTCATCATTGCGCCTAGCATCCTGTGTTTCTGCTCTTGTGTGGCTGCGGATGTGATCTACTTTAATGTCTTTGCCTTTCAGATTTTGTTGCACTATTATCCAAAGGTCTGCATGCATTAATTCTTTGCCTTTATGGTTTTGAAAATTAATCTGTTCCCATATTTGTAAGTCCTCATTGATCCCATTAAATACATACATGCTGTCCATTATTATTCGTGCCTGTCGTGTCTTTGTTTTAGTACTTGTAATGGTAATGCTTGTACCACTGCTGTTAGTTTTGCGGACTGGGCTGACCCTTCAGTTTCTCCTTTCAGGCTGTATACTTTCTTCTTATCTCTGAAAACTATAAATCTCCATGTTGCTTTTTGATCCTTCTTTGTTTTAGAGCCATCGGTGTATATTTTGACACTATATGGTTTGGTCTCTCTCTGTACTTGCTCCGGGATTGGTTTTAATTTAAGGCCTTCCTGTGGTCTCCAAAATTCCCAATTTGGATCACTTAGCATTAGTTCCCATTTTTCCCACCTAGTAACCTGAGCCTTGGCCCCCTCTAGGGTGTGCTTAGATAACCCCTTAAAGAGGGATGAAGTAGTTACTACTATGGTGTGGACGCTTCCTTCATATCGTATAATTGATTTGTATGCATGAAAAAGGGCAGTTAACTCCCTTTCTTCCCATCCATACCTCATTTCTGTGGGAGTGAACGTCAAGCTAAGAATCATGAAGGGTTGCTTTTCAATTCCATTGTAGAGGAAAGATGTACCTCCTGTCGGGGTGACTTCTGTTCTAATAGTTATGGAACTGTCAGAATCCCTAAGCCTTAGTTCCTGGGCAGTATTTTTACATTTTGACAGAAATGTAAGGCCTCCTGCTGTTCCTTTGTCAGATCGAAATCAGTCATATTGATCTTCCTTTTCTCATTTACTAATTCACATTTTCTCAGGCCTTGTTTCATTGAGTGAAAAGGCTTTGCCAGTTCCGAGTATTTGGGTATGTGATTGGATACATAAGTCAGTTTCCCAAGAGAGGATTCTAACTCTGAGGCCTTAGTAGGGTTTCCTATTGTGTCCCAATAATCATCAGGTACCTTACGATTTTCCCCCGTGATACTAAAACCCAAATACTTAACAACTTCTTGCCCTATTTCACACTTCTTGAGTCCTATTTTTAGGCCTGCTTCTGTGAGTCTGGTTATAACAGATTTTAACAATACATACATTTCTTCCTCAGAATCTGTTGCAAAATATATATCATCAATATACACTAGAACTGGAAGCCCGTCGAGAACTTCTTCCATAATTTCCTGGAAGGCGTTGGGAGAGTTACAGTAACCTTGGGGCAGTCTTTGCCAAACATATCCCTGGTTACCCAACCTGAAGCCTGTCTTCAGTTGGGATGCGGGGCAAAGCTCTACTGACCAGAAGCCATTTGCGAGGTCAAGACATGTTTTGTATTTTCCTATTTTTAGGTTTCGCAGTGAGTTTTGTGGGTTTATTATTTGTCGCTGATCTTTCACTGTAATTCTATTTAGTCCTTTTAAATTGTGGACTGGCCTATATGTTCCGTCCTTCTTTGGGACTGCTTGAATGGGCATCTGTGTTGGTGGATTATTTTCTTTTTGGATTACCCCTAATTGCTCTAACTCGGACATAGTTTTCATTAATTCAGAGAGCTTCTTTCTTGATAGGATATTGAGGCTCAGAAATTCCTCCTCTAACAGTGTGTTGTTTTCCTTTTACGTGTCAAACTTCATTCTTAAAGCGCGCTGGATTGGCTAATTTTAGTATTTCTTTGAGCCTATTTTTGTCTGTGAGGTTAGATTTAGAGCATAATTCTTCAATCTGTTCTTTTATATCATATGTGAGCATAAAATGGCATCGTAAGACCTCGTTGCCTAGCAGCCCAGGGAGGTTGTGGTTGATTACTTCCTGCTGTAGTTGTGCTGCTCCAAATGCAGTTTGCACCTGCACATAGTTTCC
Organism: Rhyacichthys aspro; assembly: GCA_036850595.1. Lineage (NCBI taxonomy): Eukaryota > Metazoa > Chordata > Actinopteri > Gobiiformes > Rhyacichthyidae > Rhyacichthys > Rhyacichthys aspro. The sequence goes on along the minus strand of JAWCTZ010000470.1, from coordinate 13,361 downwards.
TGTTGGGCTTCCTGTTTTATGAACGGTTATGTTGCTCCCCGTGTCTATTATATATTCATTGTCCCCTAACTTTACCTCCCATTTTCCTTCTTTGTATTTTGCTTTTTGTTTTATTAACTCTACAAGGCCCACTTCTTTTTCCAAGCCTCCTGTTGTTGTTTTAGCTCGTCCTTTTGTGCTGCTGTCATTTTGGAGAATTCTTCCCTGCTTTTGTAAGGAAATGGTGGGGCCCCTGGTTTTCTGGGATATTTTGGATATCTAGTTGTCTGTTTTGGTTCCCTTATGGCGGGACTGCTGGTCCCTGGGACCGAGTGGCCGGCCTGTCTACTCTCGCTATTCTTGGGTTGTGTGCTTTTTCCATTTGTCCCTCCTTTGGGGGGCCTGGGGCCTTTCCCTGGTTTGTGTCTCGTGGGCGCTTGCTCTCTCTGGCCTCCTTTACTCTATCCCAGATTTTGAGCTCTCTCCTTCTTTGTTCTAGAGTCAACTCATTTAGACTTCCTTCTCTTTCCATCCCTGGGCCAAATCGCCCCTCCCTGTGGGCTCTTTCTACACTATCATCTCTTTGTCTACACCCTTCTCTAAAATAATCATATCCGTCTCTCAGATAGCTGCACTTCCAGGGGCGAGTGTAACCCGGTTCCTGGAGCACCTCACATGAAGTGGGAGCGTGCCTAGTGGCCCAGCGTTCCTCGGCGTCTGCTATGTAGCCTGGGATATGCTGCGCGGAGGCCTCAGTATATGGTGGGAAGTCCAAGAAATCCACCAAAGGGGTGTGGGTGTATTCTCCCGTTTGCCTTACTGGAGGAGACATGGGGGAGCTTTTATTTTATTACTGCTTTTATTTCTGGGTATAGTTATAAATTCTCCCTCCTCTTGTGGGTTTTCTTCTTCCATATCTACCTGCTGCATACCTCCTCTTCCTGCCTTGAGCTTCTAACATAAGTATTCTCTACAGTGAAGCGTGAGCTCTCGGGTGGGGACTAGAATCTGGACGTGTAAGCCTTTTAGCCCTTTGACGGGTTATCCTGCCATTACACGGTTGGCTACTTCAGTAGCATTTAGAGGAAAGTTTTCAGGTAAGTCTGTAAGATCTATTGTCAGTGTTTTTGTAGGTTTCTCATTAGCCTGTTTTACTAACTGACGGGTTAATTTGGTCCAGGGCCATTTTTTAGGTGGGCCTGGAGCGGCCAGGATCCAGAGTGATTTGTAGTTTTTTTTAGTTCGGGGCTCAATTATCCAAATCCCTGCATTTTGATCCATATTTTCCCTGGCTGCTTCGAACCTGTCTCCTCCCCAATAGTTAACCTATATTGGTGAGATCTACCTGTTGTCCTCCACTGAGGTCTGCTCTTACCGTTACTATGGGCCCATTTAAAGCCCGGGATGGTCTGTTACCTTCCACTAGGAAAATTCTACAGCCTGATCCCTCAACGATGTCTTCTAGGGCTTCTCTAGGGGGAACATCAAATTCATTACTGCTGTTTGAAAGCGGAGGGGGTGGGGGAGGATTTCTAGGAGGGTCTGGGAAACCTTGGTCTTCCTGCCTCTACACCTGCATTTCTCTGTAGACTTGTATGAGTCTTTGTGCTGCTTCTAGGTCCTTCACCAGGCTCCACATTGTTTGCTCTTGCGGTACATTATTTAATATGGAGCACATGCTTCTCATTGCAGCTCTCTCATTATATAAAGTTATACAAGCCACATCCAAAGCTGTGGAGTGAGCTAGTGCATTGTTGTGTATGTGTTTTAGGTATGCAAACTGTTCTGTCATCTGCTCAACTCTTCCTGCCCCATTTGGGTGGTAGCAAGCCATCACCACTTCCTGTGCCTCTGAGGCACCAGGTTCTCCTGTTATCAAGCTTATCCAAGCGTCTCCCCGCAGTCCTCCATTTCTTTCTACAGCTGCTGTCTGTCTGTCGCATTGTTCTGTGTATCTTGCTCTTATGGCTTATCGCTCTAGTTCTTCCATCCCTTGTGCCATTTCAACAAGAGTTTATTTCTCTGTTTTAGCTTTTTACTTGATTTTGTTCACTTCAGCTACTTCCTGTGTTCCTACAAGTGGATACTCAGGGTTTTATTTTGTGCACTTTTTTCACCAAAGATGAATTTTTATTTATTAAAATCAAGGTTTGCTAGGGGTGAGTTCCAGGTAGCTTTATTTGTTTGCTATTTTCACTGAACCATATCCCTTCAAGGTTTGTTTTGTCTTTTAGAAACTCTTTAGTTTTTATTCAAAATACTTTGTTTTCTTCTGACTATCTAAGAGATGGCTTATTTTGAGTGGGTCAGGTGCTCCCTTAGATTTCTACGCCGGTTATAGACCTCTAAGTTTGTGTTCTGAGTTTGTGACCCTCTCACCTTTCTCTAGGAGGTTTCTCACAAGTTTATGGGTACCTTTGTTCTTTTCAGAACGTTCTCCCTCTTTTATTTAGTTATGAGGTATGTTTAAGGATTTAGCTTTGTCAGATTACAGTTCTAATTTTTACCATTATACTGTCACTAGTTTCCTCTACTCGTGATTAGTTTTTAGAACTGTCCCTGTTCGGGTGCCATGTCGTGGTCCTGGGGTGCTAGGTTGTTCCACTTCTTCACTTTACTAACTGACTATGCCCTTAGTTAGTTCCCCAGATCTGAGTCCAGAGCTATGCTAATGTATTCTGACTACTAATCCTATTACAGGGTCTACCTCAGGCTCTTTGACAAAAGGACTTCTTATTTGTAAGGGAATCAGGTCCTACCTTCAGTTGATTCTGCTCGGTCGTCCTGGAATTCCCCTCCTTTCCTTCTTCTGTCTTGTCACCGAACCAGGAGCCCTCAAAGCTTTAACAAGCCAAGGGCTGTAGGAATGGCAGGGTTGGATGGATAAATCTAAAAGAAGTCCAATAGGCTGTGTTTTGGTTGGTTACAGCAAGACGCTGTCAACCAGTTTTATTTATATTCAGTAATACACAAGAGGTTTACAAAATCACACTCTCCTTGTCGTTCTACTAATTAGAAGGAGTACAGGATTTAATAATACAGTTTAAACCTGGCTTATGCTGTACACACTACGTGGTATATCTTTCGTGGCTGTACCAACAGTTATTGGTTCATGTATTTTATAGTACAAGGCACATAAGCTGTATGCTGTACACTCTAGGTGGTATTCCTTTTGTGGCTGTACCAACAGATATTGATTCACGTATTTTATAGTACAAAGCACATAAGCAGTATGCTGTACACACTAGGTGGTATTCCTTTCATGGCTGTACCAACAGGAATTGGTTCACCTATTATATAGTACAAGGCACATACTTAACTTATGCTGTACACACTACGTGGTATATCTTTTGTGGCTGTACCAGCAGGAATTGGTTCACCTATTATATAGTACAATCACATACAATCTAAAATATTGTACACACTATGTGGTACCCCTATTGCGGCAGAACCGGCAGGGATTGGTTCACGTATTTTATAGTACAATATTGGAGACCAAATCTCGAGTCTGAGTTGAGAGTTGCTCTCTGAAAATACAGAAAAAATGTTCAGCTTATATAGAGCTTTACAGGAAATGACTTTGTGGCTGCACAAAGTCATTTCCTTAGGGCCACCAGGAAACTCACATCCTTCCTGCTATAACTCAAGGGAGGATGTGGCATAGCTGGTGTACCAAACACATGGTTAAAACATTAATATTTAGGTAGGATAAAACAATTCCTTAACATTCTTTAATCTTCTTTTTATCTTCTTCTATTTTCTGGAGTCGACGAGAGGACAATGTTCCATTCTGAATGACCACAGACCCTGGGGTCATAACATGTACAATAAAGCACAAGTGTATATATAAAGCAGTGAAATTGCACATAGTCCTTTTTTTAAAAAGATTTTCCAAAAAGTGAGATGAAAAGAGTATGGTATTAACATTTAGGAACATCCCCCACTGCCCTGAGTACAAGGGTAATCAGTGACAAAATTAATAACAATTAAAGGTCCCATATTATGCTAAATCGACTTTTCTGAGCTTTTAACCATGTTCTAACGTTGTTTCTACCTCAAATACATACCCAAAGTTGTGTTTTGTTTCATTCGCGCATGTTTGAGTAATTTATTTAGTTTGAGCTACACTCCTTTCAACGAGCTGTTTCACGCAATGACGTCAATGTGTAAAATAAACCACTCATCTCCAGGAAGTGCTCCTCCACACTCCTCCAGCCCCTCTCTCCTGCACTGTCAACAAGTGCCGTGCTCTGCAGCTCAGATGCACAGAGAAGCATCGCTGCTACTGTGTTAGCTTACTTACCGTCAGCAACATAGCTCTACATATTGCTAGGCTTATTATAGTTCTTTCAATACACTGCACAACAGCTACCTCAGGAGTCTCCAGGCAGCATACATTCTCAACTTCAGTAGGCATTGTACAGCCATTTCCACACGTGCACCTATAAACAGAAGCAGTTAACACGCGCTATGCTACGGGCTACACCATAGAAACATACACAATAAATAGTTTCTCATTTACCAAGCAGAAACGTCTTGTAGAGGCCTTTGAGGTCTTTGTGTGTGTCTTCGAACTCAGAGTCAGACTCTGGGTCGAAGATATACGGCTCAGTTACTCTCAAAGCCATTGCTGAAAAAGTTATTAATACGATGTACCGTGTTTACTTCAGTCTGTTTCCAGCGGCAGCTGCTCTAGCGTGACGTCATGAGTGGGCGGTTCAACACAGGAGAGCTGAGCCTTAAAGTGACAGCGCCAAATCAGACCGTTCACTTTGGACTCATGATGAGAGCTCATCCAAACCGCTTGTATAAGATTATTATTGTGTGTTTCATGTTGCAAAACGTGATATGGTAACCTAAATGTATCCAAAATACACTGTATAATGTTCAAAAAAGTATAATAGAGGACCTTTAAAAAAAACAACAACAATATAACAGAAAAATAAAACCCGAAACACACAGGAAATAAAAATACATAAAAATAAAGAAATTAACATATAATTTACACAAAAGCAAATGATGTGCCCTCAAAAGAAACAGGAAAAAAAAAACCACAGTGCCTCAGGAACAGTAGCCCACAGGAGCACGCAGAGAGAAACCTTGCAGGTCAAAGTGGCGTCTAAACTGAATCCAGTTCTTAAGGAAGGACTTAACTATTTTATTAGTCGTATAGAGAGAGGTAGATGATTGTTTGTGGATCCTGGTTAACGCACTGTAGCTAATATTTCAAAACCCTGATGTTACTTGCTCAGTAAAAATATCTAAAGTTTGGTATTGCCATGCCTCGAAGCCATTTGGGCCTCTGTAGGTATTGTCTACAGAGTCTTGGTATTTTTTTATTCCAGATAAACTCTGTGAAGAGACTATCCAATTTAGTAAAGAAGGACTGGGGCAGAAAAACTGGGACACCTTCAAATAAATATAATATGGGGAAGAATATTCATTTTAACACAGTTAATAGACAGATTGAGCATCAACCAACATTTCCAATCTTCCTATGCAAATAGTAGTGAGCTCAGTGGATACCCCTGTCTTGTTGAGCAGCTGAGACCAAAGAATTGTGACTGGACGTTGTTGGTTCTGACTGAGGCTTGTGGGTTAGTGTAGAGTAATTTAATCCAGAACAAAAATGTTTCACCAAAACCAAACTTCCCAATAGTATGAAACAAGTAAACTCACTCCACACAGTCAAAATCCTTTTTGGCATTGAAAGAAATGACAGCTTCTTGACTTTTACTGAGGTTAGAAAAAGAGTGTATTATGAATTAACCCCATCTGGTCTGGAGCAATTATAGCCAGTAAGACTGTTTCAAGATGCAGTGCCAGTACTTTGGATAACAATTTAAAGTCAACATTAAGAAGACTTATGGGACGGTACGAGGAACAAGACAGGGGGTCTTTATTTTTCTTCAAAAGGAGAGAAATTGATGCTTGGTTGAGAGTTTGTGGCAATTGTGCACAGGCAAAAGCCTTATCATACATCACCAATATCAGCGGCAGTAGTTTGTGACTAAATTTCTTATAAAATTTGGAGCGATACCCATCATGGCCCGGACACTTGCCTCCTTGAACTGATTGCAATGCTGTGCTCAGCTCCACAATGGTGATTGGTTTATCTAGGCTGGCCGCGGTTTCTGAGAGTCGGGATCTGTAGATTAGCAAAAAGCGGCTAAGATTAGTCAGTGAGGGTGCGCATTCAGGTGTAAATAAAGAGGCATAAAAATCTTTAAAGGCTGAGTTGCCGGCCTTATCACAATGTTTATAAAAAATTAGTCCTAGATTGGAGCAGGAGTTCAGTAGTTTGTGGGTCATGAGCACACACACAAAACTATCTCTATGTAGCAATTAGTATTGCAATACCAGGCCTATATATTACAGGGTTCAGAATAAACTGACCAAGGCTGATAGTAAGTTTAAGTAAATTTATTCAATTTTATTAGGCACTTTAACAGTGCAGAAGATTAGCAATGGTCATATATAGATTTAACAACAATGCTGTTTAAAACTGTACAACCACAATATTGCTCATAATAAAACACACTACATAGCAAAACACAACAACCCAACAAAGTCTACACAGCACTACTGTGGTGTAATTAACCATTGCACAATCCTGATAAAGTGATACGCTGACCTTAAAATAGTTAAAGGCCCAATTTACATTGATCATGGACATAAATAAAACAAGAAGTTAGTGGGATAAAAACAGTGACAAGTTAAAATTGCAGTTAACGTTGTCCTGAAATTATACACACATCACATTAGTTGCCCATCAAACCATCTACAAGTTGGAATAATTGTCAGATGTAAATACCTTTGTTAAAATATTCACATCTGTTACACTGTTGTTTAGAACCGTCCACAGCGGGTAAGAAGCATCCACACTACAATGGTTTAAAATAGAATAGAATAGAATAGAAATAGAATTTGGCGTCCGCACGTGGCCTTCAAGCGACATGCTCTGACACAGAGAGGCAAAGGGAAGTGCGTCATCACGCATGCACTCGGCTAGCGGATATCCCCATCCCACCAAAATAGACTCCCATTCAGCCTACTACATCTATATATATCAGGAGAAGCTGAAGCAGCATATATATTATCCAGCTTAGAAAATGCGTTGCGTTAAGGTAGACCATTTCCTTAATTTGTCCTGATTTTTTATGTAAGATACAATCTCCCCCCTAATAAATGCCTTCAGGGTTTCCCAAAGCAGTGAAGCCGACACTTCAGACGTTCTGTTAATCAATGTGCTCTGAAACAAAGTTTTCACTTGAGAGTAACCGGGTATAGTTCCCAGGGTTGACACTTGAGTTGCTGCACTCCAAAATTTATGCTCATTGAGACTGGGGTATGATCTGACAAGACAATGGTGTAATATTTAAAAGCAGGCAGGGACAATAACAGTCTGTTGTCAATTAGGAAAAGGTCAATACGCGTAAATGTATGATGTAATGGGGAGAAGAACAAATATTCCCACTTAGAGGGGTTGAGAAAACACCATGTGTCCAATATGGTAAATTCTTTAATGAAGGATCGGATCACATTAGCGGATCGTGAAGGTACAGAGGGGTTTGGCGAAGAACAGTCAAGAAGTGGATCAAGCAAATAGTTAAAGTCGCTACCTAATACCATGATGCAATGTTATGTCAGAAAGTGAAGAAAATAGGTGTTTAAAAAAGGCTTCATCATTGTAATTGGGGGCATATACCGAGGTGTAGTCTACGTCATATGCAGGTATACGCCATTTGCCCTCTAGGAAAGCAGCCGGATTTCTGTATAACCAGTACAAAATACACACTGATGCATAACTATGTATGTCAAAAGCAGTACTCGCTGCCACTTGCTGGTGCACGCTGTCCGATTCTGCGTCTGCCAACTACCACCCACCCCCCTCGTCCCAGGTCATGCAAAGTGGAAGGTCCTCCCTTCCACTTTCCACTGTGAAGCACGTAGAAACAGTGGAGCACTTCCTGACCAGAGAAAAAAAGGTTGTCAAACTGTGTAAAACGGGTAAAATGAAAAGGAAACAAGCAACACTTTGAGTGTTTTCATAGGCCTCATGCTATGTCCGAGAAAACTGCTGAAACGACCACATTAATGTGCGAAAATGAGCCTGATGTCTGTGCATCTCCCTCAATGGCGTCTCCTGGTAAGTGCTAACAAGCTTAAATGTACAAAGTAGGCACTGACAAAGTCAAGCTAGGCCTACTAGAGGGTCTTAAAAGACATAACAGCATAACAAGGGCTTGACATTAACAACAGCCAACTGACCAAATGGAGGTAGATTTTTTTTTTTTTTTAAACTGTTTTTTTGCTTATGGTTAAAGGTTCTACATTAAACTATTGTATATTACACAGTGTACTGTGGATACATTTACGTTACAATTTTATGTTTTGCAACATGAAACATAAAATAATTATCTTATGTTGTTTGTTGAGCTCCCACCATGACTCAAAAGCAAACGGGCGCCTGTCTCTTTAAGGCTGGCTCTCCCTTGTAGGCATCGCCCATGTCATGACGTGAAGCTAGTGCTGCCCGTGCTGCCGCTGCAAAGAGACTGGAGTAAACACTGTACATTGTATTAATAACTTTTGTAACAGTGGCATTGCATGTAACTCAGCCGTATATCTTTGACCCAGAGTGTGACTCTGAGTTTGAAGTACATGAGCAACCACAAAGACCTCGAAGGCTTCTCCAAGATGTTTCTGCTTGGTAAATGAGAAACTATTTATTGTGTATGTTTCTATGGTGTAGCCCGAATCATTGCCTGTGTCAACTGCTGGCAAAGTAGCAAGCTTCTCTGTCACTTCTGAGTTGAACAAAGGAGCTACTCGACAGAGAGTCAGCGCACTTGTAGCGACAGTGTAGGAGGGGGCAGGAGTGGGAAGGAGTGGTTTGCCCTATTTTTGACGTCAACACTAGGTACAGCTCTTGGAAAGGACTATACCTCAACATATTTAATTACTATAAGATGCGCGATTGAAACAAAACACAACTTTGTGTTTATGTCTATGTGTTTGAGGTAGAAACAACAGTAGAACAAGGTTAAAAGCTCAGAAAAGTCGATTTAGCATAATATAGGACCTTCAAGCACTATACTTACATTTTTGGCTTCAAAAGCTTTATGTTAATGTAAGGTTTAAAATTGTGTTTCTTGTGCCTTCATTTATTTGTACATCATTGCTGTTGTCTGAAATTGTAGATTAATATTTAATTCTAATCTAATTCTAATAATTCTAAAGTTACTTAACACATTTTTTCCATAAAATATCTGAACAAATGTAAATTACTATTTTTACTTTTACTTGGCTGTTTTCTTTTCATTCTTGTCTCATTTTGTATTTTGTATGTGCTTTCAATTGCGGGCATCTCTGTAGGCCTATGTGTTAGTGAGAGTAATGTATGAGGGCTGTCATGAAGGACGGGGCCGTAGATGTTTGTTGATGTCACAGTATACCTACTACAACAATGTAGACTAAACCACTGGGCATAAATGTTAAACATCCTGTCCTACCAACTATTAACGGCTTGGAGGAGCGAGTCGTTAGCATCTGGCTCTAGCTTGCTGCTACATTCAGATTTCCCTCGGGTTACCTTTATCATTCACAACAAAAGCCATGCTTATGGATCAATTGGAGCAACAGTGACCCCCAAATGTCCAAATAAATGACAAAGCTGTGCAAAAGGTAGTTTAAAAGTCTTATTCCTGTGGAGCAGCTATAGGCATGTCTTACATCGTCAATGCTCTGCCTAGCCCTGCCACAACATTTTTTAATATGGGTCAAATCTTAGGGTAATACAAAAAAGCATAAATGGTTATTGAGAATTTTCTTAGTTTTTTTCATAGTTTTAAGGAACGTGGGAGGCAACATTGGTTAGCATTCCTGCCTCACAGGGTTTGATCCCCGGCTAGGGCAGGGCCTCTCTGTGTGGAGTTTGCATGTTCTCCCTGTGTTTCCCCTACCACCAAAGACATGTACAATAGCCCCCCTCCCCATGGGGCCAGGAATTCCTGCAAAGAAATTTGTAATCTCAGTGGGATTTCCTGGAAAAATAAAGTATGAAAATAATATTTAGAGGCTGTAACTTTTTATGTTGGTCTTATCCTCAGAGTGAGCCAATTAAAATTACTGCTTTTCTCTTTTCTCATTTTTTGGTTGTTCTCTGCACCGGCATACCAAGTGATCAAGGGTGGCTAAGTGTTTAAACCTTAGTTGAGAGAGAAAGTTGATAACCATTGTTGTGCAAAAGATGAACCCAAAGTTACCCGGTTTGATTTGTTTGGTTTTATCAACTCAAAACTTACTCTGCAACTCTAAGTTTGTTCACCCAACTTCCAGCAACAGGCCTTTTGGCTTTGTGTTTACATTTGCTTGGAAAAGAATGTTTAAGTGTGGCTGCTTGGATCTTCTGTATGCATAGTTGAATCCTAAAAGAATCGGGCAGGAAGACTGATCAGGTCTGGAATGTCATACCGGAAGTGGTCTAGAATTAGACTTCCTTTTTGTCCCATTGCTCCACTGGGTGGAGGCAATGCTGGTGTTTTGTGGCTCAAGGTGATGACAACATGAGGATGATGGCCTTATGTAAGTTTTCAGGACACATGCAAAGGCACAGTGTATTGGCCAACACAAGTGCTATCAGTATTTTTCCAGGTGGATTGCTATGGCCTTGACAGATTTTTGCCAGTAGAAAGGTTAGTGCAGGCTTATGGCTTACTGACTGAAGAAGCAAGATAGCACATTATTTATTTTTGCATCAAGTATATTGTGTACAATACCATTGTACCAAACATTAAAATTATATTTCTATTAGGGTCATCTAGACCATATTGAGGTCCACAAAACAAATTGCAATTATTAAATCAGGTTATGGCAAATCATTTCAAAAGTGCATAACTACGAATAGGACCCACTATGCCAATAAACCAAACATTCTGAACCAGTAACACTCATTTACATTAGGTTTAGGACTGAAGGCCAGATTCCAACAGGTGAGTCATGCAAACCTTTGGCCCTCCCTCTCATATGAGCATCCCGAACTTGTAGCAGATATAGCGCCCCTTTACTACAACCTATCTCTGAGAAGCATTATTTTCCACCTTAACTGCAATGAAGAGTAAGGGACTCGTTTACAAGTGGATAATCTTAGAGTCGGTCATCCATCCTTCCAAAAATACAGAAATTGTGCTGTGAGAGACAGGCTCACCCTTTTCACTTTAGTGAGTTATTGATGTGAGTGATTAGTGAATTAACTTATGTGTGATGAGACTATGATAAAGCCAAAAGCAGATATTTATAATAAGCCTCAATTAGTAACACCATTCTGTTGTTCAGTTTTCTGAAAATAATTTAAATAAGGAGCAATTGTCTATTGAGTTAAAGTTGAACTAATTAGGTATACGTCAAACAGGTTATAAAAATATTGGGTTCTTGGGTTCATTTGGACTGTTCCAGTCAAGTTACTGCTCATTTTTTAAAAGGTTTAATATTTGTTACTTGAAAATTAAAATGTAATTTGAATTAAATTAACCTATGTTTAAAGGTATACAAATTGAAGTTGTTTACATTAATTTCTATGAAACAGGTCTGAATAATTTTGGTTGAAAACTTCAAAATAGGAGTAAAAATGGGAGTATAAATGGCAATAAACATTTTTAATGCATGAGGATGAGATGAAGGGGTCTGTGGAAAATTTGTAAATTGTAAAACCAATTATTTGTGGAATTAAAAAAAAGAAAGAAAGAAACTGGCTTCATGATGCTATGTTCATTATAAGGGATTGTAAAAGATGAGAACCTCTACCCAGGACCGGAAAATCTTGGCCAATCAATGCTCGCAACAAATCACGTCCTTGAAAAAGGAGTGCTCCCATGGGTCGGCACCAACTTGTCGTATGATGTCCCAGGAAATTTAATAGCTGCCGATATAGTGTATTTTTAGCAGTAAATGTGATTTAATTAGATGAAACATGTACGCCATGTTCATCCATAGTTAGACATGCTTGTTTGGCTAGGAGTATTTAAAAATTGGTCAGGTTTCCCTTTTTTAAAAAAGAAAGCAGGAAAAGGTCCCTAGGTGAGTGGTAGTCTAAACAAAAAATCAAGAAATGGGTTTAAAGTAATGCATTTGGTCAATTTTAAATCCTTTATTATCTTTAAAGCAAAAGTGGGTTCAGTGCCATTAATCATTCAATTTCCATTTTCACTGAAAAGATTAATGAATCCCCAGAAACCATAATAAAATATTTGGTTTGTTTTTCTCTTGAGGCAAGGAGCCTCTCCCAAATAGTGGGGTTGTCACAATACTAACATTTGGAGTTTGGTTTGATACTTTGCTTGAGTATCATGATACTGATACTAGAACAATACCTCAACGTCAGCCTGAAACAACTGAAAAATCATTGAAAACAACAGTCACAGTTTGCTAGTGTACCCAAAAGCAGGACACAGGTAACCAGGTAAGTAGTAATTTCAAGTTTATTACAGAGAGGCAGCTGAAATGGTGACTCCGAGTGGCTCGGTGATCAGACCAGACGAGAGGCAGGTGAGTAGGCAGGCAGGCAAGCAGACAAGCTGCCAAAATGGGCAGGCAAGCAGACGGGCAGGCTGGATCTGGAGACACAAAAAGGTTTCAGCAAAAGACCACAAAATATGACAAAAGGGCCAAAACTGTTACTGACTGTATAGCAGTACAAACAAACTGGCAAGGAATGGCAGGGAAACTGATCCTCTTGTAAGGTTTTTGCAGCGAGGGGTTGCCACCCAGGTAGGTGGAAACACTCAGAGACAGACAAGGGAGGGGGAGAGACAGGGAAACATGAAAAAAAACTGCAGCAAACCATGACACGCTCTTTGTCCTGCTCCTGTCAGGCTTTTGAGCTCTGACAGAATAATTATGTAATATGCAGCCATTTACTACAACCAGGGATAAGAAAAATCTGGTTAAACCTAAAAATATTTGGATATATATTTATTTCATTAATTCGTCATCATTTCATTTTCTACCACTTAATTCCGTTTGGGGTTGTGGGTGGCTATCCCAGCAGCTTTGGATCTTAGCGGGGTACACCCTGGACAATGGCCAGTTATTCGCAGGGCTGACACTTAGAGACAAACATTGAAAGACAACCATTCACTCTCACATTCATTCACTAGGATAATATATTTATTTCAAAAAATGTGACTAATATTTTCCAAAACATTTACTAAACCCAACAGAAAAAGAAAAACAAATAGTCTGAGAAGTGTTTAAACAGATAATAAAATGGGGATTTTATAACCAACAACTGCACTCTGCTGGAGTGACTGTAACACACACGGTTCTGTTAGAGCCAAATACAGTCCTGGTTTTTAACTCTCCAGTGGTATGGCTCATCTGCA
>JAWCTZ010000469.1:0-40290 GCA_036850595.1 Rhyacichthys aspro | reverse complement strand
CTGTTGTTTTTCCTAACATCAGTTTGAGAAAGTTTCTCAGGCAGCTGCTCCCTCTCAGTCATGTAGTCCAAAACAGTTTACTCCCTAACTGCTTTTGACTGTTTATCTCCATATTTGATGATAGCATACAGATAGTCAAGGCCGTGCTGACCGTATCAGAAGAAGAAGACAGTCCAACCAATGACAGACGCACAACTCCAGATGAAGACTGACTAATCTAATGAGTTTAGAGATATAAAACATTATTGCACTGTTAGTAGGGAGTACAGGATGATCTGTTATAAAATAATGTTGAATTTAATTTACTGAATCATAGTGGGCTTTTACAATCTACGCTTCTAATCTGAAGCGGGACGGATCAGAACTCCACAAGAGCTAGCCTTTGTGCTCTGGCAGCTGTTTGAAACATGTTTGTACTGAACACGGCGCTCGGTGAAAGGTGACAAGTCTGGACTTGAAACAAGTGCAGCCTCTAGACTATTACACACAGACAACACAGAACAATCATTACCTCAAAACTGACCATGGAGCCATGGAATAAAGACTTTTCATACTGCATGTTTTCAGTATGAAAAGTATCAAAGTCATGACTAAAAACAAGCTTGCATATGCAATAACTCTAGGTAGCAACTTTTATTCTTTCTGTTCTATCCATTTATAAATTCAGAAGTCTTTTTGAAGTATTTATCCTGAAGGAAACAGAATTTTAATAGCAGCAGTGTCTCAAGTCACTGTATCAGGTGGAACAGTTAGCATTATCTGATTAGCGACGTTAGCCTCATCTCAACAGCAGCTACTCTTTGTTCTCTAAATGAGGTGGATCTTATTGTAGAACAGAACAGGCCCGTGTCTACTTTGTCCCGTCCTCTGTAATAGATGTAACAAGTCTAGGACGTTAGCATAACAGTTTTGCCAAGTTAGCCGTGATACTTCATAAAATGGAAACATAAATATTCTTTATGCATTCAATAATAATAACTGCAAGGGGTCAATATTGTCTGTATTCCCTTTTTATTAATTACATTGATTATTACTGATGATAAGTACTGAGTAGAGGATGAATTCTATAAGCAGGATAAGGTTACCCACTTTTGGAAAGTAATGTTTTTAAAGCAATCCTGCATAACTTTTAGCCAGTAGAGGGCGCAGATCCCTCTCACTGTCAGCGGGCGCCATGTTTGTTGTTTGTTGGACCAGTAGATACATTTAAGATAGCAAGTTTGGAAGAAAGAACACACTACTAAAACGGTAAGGTCATTTTAGGGTATTTTGTACAAATATAACTCTATGGGTCCTGTGTATAGGCATATTTTCTTTATCATAGGTGTAGTGTGGTAGGGCGCCTCACTCATGTAATCCCCTCTCAATGTACCTCTGTCCTGTTTCTGTTCAGCTAAGTGTACTGTGTCAGTGAGACAGACATGATTGTATTGATTTAATGTCTAAGAACCATCAAAATAACTTTAAGAATATATTTTGGAGCTAAAAATTACACGGTGCTAGTGAATGCAAACTGTTACCTTAATTTTATTAGTGAGTTCTATACATTTTTTTTTTTTTTTTTACCCCATTATCAAAGAAGGGATCTCCCATTCTCCTTCAGCCTCAATGTCTTGTCTTATAGTTCTATGTAAAAATCAGGAGCATGCTAAAGGCTAACAGCTCATCCATGGTTTATTTATTTATTTATTTGGCTTGTTTGTTTTTTATTAAGCTCTTGTAGGCTATCTTAAAGAACAGGCTCCGGGGGCATATATGTATTTGTTCATATTAATTACACATACTGAATTGCAATGCGAATTTATGAGTGGAGAAATTTTACCTTTAGTTTTTCATATTGTTTTTTTTTTTTTTTTTCACCTGGCCTATATACTTTATCAGATTAGTTCTCTAAATGTAAACTCACATTGGACCATTGGCTGCTTTTCCTTTGTGATGTAAATGGCACACGAGCAAACAAGCTGCTTATTTGTCCTATTTTTATAAGGGCACTTTTATTTGAATTGTATTGACGTATTTCCATTTTTCATTTGATCATCTCAGTTCTGTTTACAGTACAGTCTGGTACAGTATGAGAAATTGTCACAGGCAAACATGATGATAACCCCACATTTCAAAGGTCAATGTCTCTGTAATCACAGGAAACAACTTCCTAGTCACATCTTGTCCATATATGAAAATATGACGAAGGGCATGTTTACATATCTAAAAAGCAATTTGTACATTTGAGAATCTTCCCGACAATTTCTTAACAGATTTTGAAACATTTTAGAAGAAAGGTGGAGATATGAATTGATATGAATTGAAATAAACAGAAATGACTCATAATTTCCATGTTTGCATACTTCTTTACAAAGTTTACCAAGAACTAATATTGGAGCAGTTCTTTCAACAAACCTCTATTAACGTTCCACTACTTCCTGTATCTACAACTGCCTAGAGGGGACAAACTAAGCACGGCTGGAGGAGAAGCACACTTATGTTTCTTTTTGAGCACACATTCTTACATGAAGGTTTATGAACTTAATTGATTGTTTTTTTTGTTTTGTTTTTTTTAAGAGAAATTGTAATCAGACCAATTTTCTCAGGGTTTGTTTATAGACAGCAGCATGGCCCTGCAGAAAAAGGTGCTATTCACAAATGTGAAGTGTGAAATTGTACCATAACATCAAATACGATCAAAAAAGACCAAAAACTAATCTAGTTAGTTTACCTTTTTTTAACCAGGAAAGTCCCACTGAGACTGTGAATGTTTTTGTAGGAGAGTCCTGGTACATGTTTTTAGTTACCTGCCAGGCCAACATGTCTGAACTAGTTTTTTACCAAAAATACACTTGCATTTTGTGGTATTGCATTGAAATTGTAATAAAAACTGTAAAATTTTCGTACTAAAAAGGTTTAATGTACAGCTCAAGACATCAGAAGTTCTGTCAGCCATATTGGCACGAAAAGCAAGCAAAAAAAAAAAAAAAAAGACACCAGACTTTATTAAGCACTTTTACTCCACAGTTATTGAGCTTTAAATCACAAAACTTAATAGAATCAATATCCCTGACTCTTGTCATGCACCAGAAAATATTACAAATAACTGAAAGAGCCAAGATGAATAAACATAAACCTGCAGCTCACAGACATTAACTATTAACTCTGCCCGGCCCTGTATATGTAGCTGCTATACTCTAGAGTCAGTAAAGCAGCAGGATATGTCAACTTTTTTACGGCTTGCAGATCAAAAAAGGTAAAGTAAAAAAGGTTAGTAAATAAATAACACGATGAATTGTATTCTGTAACGTTTTTCACTTTTCTCTGTGCTAGTTCTGGAATCACTAAACATCATATATCTACAATGTCCCAGGAGGAAAAGACATAAGCCTCTTTAGTTTTAAGTTTACCACAAATAGTGTATTTCCTTTATTGGTTTATGCTAATTAGCCTTTCGCTTTTTTGTTTAGATTTCACAAACTGCTGTTTTCATTCCTTTTGCATGACCATGTAAGGGCATTGTATAATGTCTGTAATATGCTTATATTATAGAAATGAGTCTCTGTTACTTTGTTTATAATACAACAGAATAATGGCCAGTTGGCTCCCTTGTCGATCACTGGATAAAATCTTTTTCATTCAGCATAAATGGGACAAACGCAAAGAGGGCTCCTGATGGGACACGTTACCACAAATTTACTGGAATCAGTAAATTTGATCAGTTTTTAATGCTACTGACCCATTTGCCGATGCGGTGCTTTTCCTGCCAACATGGCTGCCAGAAAGCTCATTAGCCATTTTCAGGTTATGGAGAAAGATAAAACAAACGTCTTAAATTTTTTGCCTCAACCCAATTTTGTAGTACCGTCCAATCAGCTTCAAACAAAAAAAATAAAATAACTCTGTTTCAAAGTTTCTCTTACATGTACAAGTTGGTCAAAAAGTTGAAAATTGTAAGTA
Source organism: Rhyacichthys aspro (assembly GCA_036850595.1). NCBI lineage: Eukaryota > Metazoa > Chordata > Actinopteri > Gobiiformes > Rhyacichthyidae > Rhyacichthys > Rhyacichthys aspro. The sequence continues at coordinate 36,348 of JAWCTZ010000469.1, read as the reverse complement.
TAACTAGAGACCTGGCAGTGAGTTTGAAATAATCATTAGCACTTGGTGTGTTCCAGTGCCTCTGGAGCTGAATAGAGATTGTCCATTAACTGCAGCCCACACAGTTTGACCTCAGTGCTGTTAAGGCTGTTGTTTTGACACAAACTCCTCTGCTCTGAGCTGAGCTTAAAACCACACAGAGATTGTCCTCAGGGCGATTAAACTCATGACTCACTGTCCCCCGGCCTTTTGGAACTGGTGGGATTTGTTTGGCGTGAAGTGTAACTAGCTTCTGTTCATGTCTAATGTTGAGCGTAAAAACACAAAAATAAATGTCATTAAAGATCAGGGTTGACAAAGCAGATTCCAGCCTCTCCCTCTAATGTTGCATTCATAAGCTCCTCTGGTGGTCTCTGTAGTAAGGTTTTGAACTTTGTAGTGTTCATGTGGTTTATTAGAGAAGTATTAGAGATCAACACGGCTAACAAGTCAGGTTTAGATTTCTTTAAAAGGCATAGTCTTGTATTTTCTAAAAGGAAAGCTGTGTGTTTTAAACCATTTCCGAGATCGTTCTCTGACTTAAGCACAGGTTTATAAGGCCCACTTTTTTGTGATGGGCTTAACTTGTCGCTGTTCCCTGTCAGATTATTTCTGATTGAGGTTGGAGAATGCACTCTGAGCATGCTCCAGAGTCGGACAGAAGCACAGAGTAACACAAGTAAAGGCGTGAAAAAAAGGTGAAGACTCATTTTTTCAGTGACAAAGACATACTTTAGTCTTTGGCTGACTTTTTCCTTTGTTTCTCTCATATTATAAATCAAATAAGAGAAAAAAGAGCTTGTCTACTGTGGCTGATGAGTACATGAAGAAGGTGAAGATAGAAAGTTGAATTACAAATGCATTTTTCTTACTTTCTTGTGTTTATGTGGTATTTAAATTGTACAATTAAGCAAATAAATAAATGAATAATTACATACACGAGTAAATTGGCTTAAACTCAGACAAAGTGTGAGCACAAAGAGTCTAATCGAGCAGACTTAAGTTGATTAGACTTGTGCGTACAGCTATCTCAGTTGCTTCAAAATATGAATTTGTCGTTGCAGTTTAACATCTTTATTCGGAATTTCCCTCCAAAAGTGACATTCATTTCCATATTTGAAATAAGAAACCTGGTTGAACTTCCTGACCTCATAAAAAAAACAAACTTACATCCTGTCACCCTAAAGCAGCACCGTCAAACCAAACCGAAAACTTAAATGTAAGTGTGGAAGTGAAAGCACTGAAGTCACAGAGACCAAGAGTTTAGAAGATGTTTGACAGCGGATAAAAAGATTAACACACTTCCCACATTGATTTACAGAGCGGCCTGTTTATTATACTGTCTCCTCTTCTCACGCGCCGCTTTAAAAATAGCTCGGATGCTGTGGAGTTGTATTTATGCTGCTTCCCAATCTGTTCTGACCCAGCCCAGTGTGCATATCAAATCTGTGACATTTTGCCAAAGCACTGTCGCTTTAGTGTCAACGAGTTCGTAACAATATAAATCACTTTTTTTCTTTTGTTTAGGACATACAGAAGTATACCTGGTGAAGATTAGAGAAAGGCTTCGATTGGTACAGCTCTGTGACACATATCAAGACTTTACCCACAACGTGCAACATTTTTTATTCCCAAACACTTACGCTTACTCCAGGTTTGACCCCTTGACCTTCTTTCTGTGGGTCAGGGGCACTAACCCTTGTCCTTATGTGAACCCCTGAACCGAGAGCTTACAGAAGTCCTGCAGGGTCGTGTATGAACAAATCCCATACTCATTTAAAACTAAATCTGTTTTGTTCGGAAATGTCAACCACTTTCACATAACATCAGTGTGCTTCTACTCACTTTTTCAACGGATATTCTTTTTTTTTTTTTTGGTTTCTTCAAATAAATTCAAAATCAAGTGAAAAAATCCGACTTGATCTGCCATAGACGGATTAATTGCACAATCTAATAGGGGTCAGGAAGTGGGTGTTCTTGCATGCGTGTTATTATCTGGTATCACAAGACACTATGTCGCCAATGTCTCAGACTATGTCTCAGTGATGACTTTTCTCACAGATTGTGCTGACTGACTGGCTCTCGATCTCACACATATACTGTATAAGAGCTCGTGTGTCTCATGCTAAAGCACTTCCTGTTGTTACCACCTCATTAAGCGGCCGACTCTAGACATAGCCTATAGCTTTCCCTGAGGCCCCGTTTATCACATGATGGAGCCGGCCAAAATCATCTGAGCAGCCCACAGTGTTTACCGGCTGCTGTCTCTCTGCTTCTGATGACAGCAGCTTCCACAAACACAATCAGTTATAAGAAAAGGAAGCATTAGGAAGACATTTTTTTTTACTACTGTTGTGCTACACAGTGAAGCTGGCCCTATAGTTTTGTGCGTGGTAATTCTAGCCTGTTACTGGTTAACTAATGTTTGCCGTCTGTACCAAAAGGACAGCAAACACATCAAATTGTGCATCTGGTATTGACCCTGCTTCTTTAAAATGTGGCTTTATGTCACTGTGATCATTCAGTCTATCATTTAGCTGCACTTCTCCAGACTACTCTGCTCTGGAAAGCGACCACTAACAAGGTAAAGCATTTTTTTTGTCTTTTTTTAGGAGATGTAACTATTGGTTTCAGTGGCTGTTTTGTCTAGCTATACATTTGTACTCTTGAACTTTTGGAAAAGATTGGGAAGTTGCTGCAGATCCTGAAATAGATCATTGTGTTTCTGCCTGTTTTTGTTATTTATGTGAGTTTCTGTTCAAATACTAATAGTACTAATAATAACAAACAAAACCTCAATACATTTCCCTAACCTTAAACACATGTAACTCATTTTATATAGAGAATGAATGCAACTTGAAGTTATATAATTTGATGGTGTGTCAATATGTTGTAATAAAAAGATATAAAAAAGAAGGCTCAGAAAGTGACATCTTGGGAAGGCTGTCATATCAATAGGTACCACTAGATGGAGTATTTAGAAATATATATTAAAAAGAATCCAAATTATGTTTAACTTCTACAGTTTTTATAGCTACATGGTTATTCATGCACCAGAGTTACATTTGTTTCAGGAAGTGGTTCAGTTTAGCTCTTACCTTCAGGCTCAACCAGATTTATTAAAGGGACTGCATTTTTATTAACGTACGGTGTGCCACAAGGCTCCCTTCTAGGGCCTTTGCATTTGACTGTTTCTTTACTCACACCTGGCATTTTATTAGAGTCCTGCTGTAGAGGTATCAACAGCTGCATGACACAAAAGCACCTTCATTTTAACAAGAGTAAATCTAAAGTCATTTTTGCATAATTGTCAGAGGTTTTGCCTGAAGGTAAACCTCTGAGAGTCATGCTGAGGTGTGTCCTAATAATGGTCTGAGAATGTAAAAAACAATGTTTAATCTGTCAGGTCAGATAAATAGTGTGGTCTAGACTTGACTTGTTTTTGTTATCGTAAACCTATTAAATCGTTCCTGCTTTTATTCACTCAAGACTTGACTACTGTAACTCGTTATATGTTGGCTTTCCTCAAAATTGGCTTCAACATCTAAACGTCAGTCCAAAATGCGCTGTTTTCTTACCAGTACTTGCTCATGTGACAACTTCACCTCTATCATCATCGAATTGGCTTCCTGCTAAATTTTGTATTGGTTGTACTTTTAAAGTTCTTAATGGTTTAAGGCCGGTACCTACTCCGCAAAAAAAGAGAAATTTGTTGTCTCTTCCAGTTTCTGGTTTGGGAGTGTTTGCAACCTGTTCTTCACAGATTAGAATGGTGTCTGAGAACCATTGTGTGATTGGTCAGAAATTCGAAGTGGGCGTGGCTAATGGGGAAAAGGGAGGAGCATGACATGTCCTGGTCAGAGCTAACTTAGTTGTTGACCCCTTAAGAACAAGAACAGATTTTTTTTTTTTTTACTCTTCTTGTGGAGTATGTATCAGGCTTTAGTGCCACACTATTTATGTGACCTCATCTAACCTAATGTCCCCTGTTTAGTAGAAGAGTAGTGTGCTCTGGGAATTAGAGCCTTATCCGTTGTGCCTAGATCCAAAGGAGATGCTATTTGTGTTCCCTCCCTCCCCGCTAAGCCCAGGAATACAGAACAGCTGAATACTTTTGAGAAACACCTAAAAACATCATTGTTTTGAAAAGCATATGTATAAAGATTATTATTATATAGGTGGTAGGCAAGTTAATAGAAAAAGTGGCTCATTTGCCAGTGTTAGAGATCTCAAAACCTTTTTTTTTTTAATGTATTTTCTAGCAAACAAAACAAAATGCAGTCAAAGTACCAGTTTTATATTTTGAAAGTGCAACTCAGATGACCATTACACCAAGCAAACAAATATTAGTTTCTGTTTCCCTTTTAAATAAAACATACATGCTCTATATTTTTATGAACCAAAACATTATTGCAGCAGTGGTCTACCAAAACACTGCATTTACATTTGACTTTGAAGACTGCGCTGCTCATTTCGAAGCAGGAAGCCACCCACATCCTGTCCACATCAGGTCACAATATAAAGATGACATGATATCTCAAAAGCCATAACAAAAACCTCAATAGAACATGTTCATCCTAGACCAATGTCACATTTGAAAAGTGTGGGAATGTTTTCCTCGTTTTCCCGTTTTGACGTTACTGTATCTCTGCGTTGACATTAAACACACAAGAGTTATTTACGGCCGAGGATGGCTCTCTGACCTTGGCTTGGCGTGTTTTAAAAGTCTCCTCATGCACCGACAGAGGAAATGACAGTAAGTTTCCTGAATACAGGACACATGATATTTACATGTCATGCCATTAGAGAGAGGGAGATAACATGTCAGATTTCAAGATCAACAGGAAATTCAGTTTTTGGTGTGACAGCTGAATGTAAAACACACGTATCCCTTTTACTAATATTTAATCTTACCGTAACAACCTCGGGGTGCACTCACACTGTCTGATCGATGCACCTGAAGCATGGCACGTTTGACCAGTGTGAGTGCTTGGGACAACTGAGTGCACAAAACCAGTTGTTAAAGCCCTAGACACAAGACAACTCTGAATCTTATACTATTTGATTTTGGACCACAAAACATGCACCACTTGCAGTTTATTTTCTCAAATATAAAAAATAAGCACCTTGTTTAATTTTACAATAACCACAAATATTAACCTGTGGCATGTTTGACCAGTGTGAGTGCACCCTAAGTTATTGCATGTGGCATGAAAGAGTCCATAAAATGTAGGCTAAGCTGAAGATTTGTTTTAATTTATTTGTGAAAACATATAAACATCAAATGTTATTAAATGTAAATGTTATTTACTGAATGTATTTATATGTTCAAAAGACGTATTGTGTACTCCTGCCCCCATTAAAACTCCCGAACCCGTTTTGTTTTTTCCATTCCGGTCTCAGTCCCTCTTTCTCCTTCAACAGCAGCGTACCGTATTTTCCGGACTATAAGCCGCTACTTTTTTCCCACGCTTTGAACCATGCGGCTTATACAGAGATGCGGCTTTTCTATGAATTTTTCTTCAGCCCTTAGGGGGGCGCTCTAGCAGGAAGTGCAAAAACGAGACAAACGAGGCAGCGGTAGTACAAACAAGAAAGCACCGGTTTTTATTCTTAGCACATGCAACCCAAGACGCACAACAGCAAAATACGGTAATATTTTTACACCCTCACCCCCTCATAATGGAAAACAAATGAAGTGACAGTGGTTTGGTGTTCAGTAGTTTCAATGCTCAGGAGGAAGATGAATAGTGACTTGTGGTTTCAGTGCACGGGAGAATGAAGCCACTTTAATAGTTGCACAGTTGCGCTTTAACAGTGCGCAGGAAGAAAAATCTTTCTATGTAAATATCTTATTTCTCAGCCTGGATATCGGCGGCTTATAGTCCGGTGCGGCTTATATGTGACAAAATATATATTTCTTTTAAATTTTAGTGGGTGCGGCTTATATTTAGGTGCGCTCTATAGTCCGGAAAATACGGTAGTAACCTTTCCTGCTTCTTTTATTAAAAAAAGGTCAACTCGGACCAATTTGTCACCACAAAATAAAGTTTAGAGCTTACCTGGAACTTTTATCTTTGGAGTTTACCGATGTAGACTGTAGTGATTCTGTAATTATCTTGGGCCGCGTTTAACATTTCAATGCTTCCTGTTTCCCTATTTTTATCTTTATTGAGTTTTGTTGTAAAATAAGGCATATTTTGCAACGGAATAACCTTTTTCCGTGGTTTATTTCCTTGGTCCTTCATTGTTGACATCAGTGTTGACCAATGGGAGCACTCCTTTTTACGAGACGCGAGCTGTGATTGGCTAAAATCCCACTGTGATCTGATCATTCTCATCTATTAAAATCCTTATTTATTATTATTATGAAAATTTTAAATAGTAAAAAGAAAAAACCCTAGATTACGTCTTAAGGTCTAATTTTTTCATGATGACTCCTGTTACAATAAGCTGTTGTTGGTGATCAAACTTAAAAAAAAAATCAGGTAATGGACTTTTAACTTTGCATGCTGACAGCTACATTTATGTAGTACATCATTTAGAAACAAAACATTTCTAGAATGACGTCCGCTCTGCAGTCGTATCTCATTTAGTCCCCTTGACCAACATTAACACTCATACTTCACATTGCACTAATTCATCCCAAGTCAAGCCTCACATATTCATCTTAGTCGCTCTTTTATTGAATTACTCAGAAGATGAAGGTGGTGCCAGAGATATCGATGTCTTAAATATTGCAAGACAAATCAAAATACTCATTGTGGTATGTCATTTTAGAGTGATGCAAAACAATCCTGCCTGCCTTCAAAATAAACTCAGTCATTATTAAAAAGGCCCACCAACACTTACTTTAAGAGGACTCAGCTCTCACATCCTAATAGCCTTTTAACGCTGTGTGGTGGAGAGCACACTGTCATCCCCCTTCACCATGTGGTATGGGAACTGCTGCTGACAGGAAGCCTCTTTGTACCGTGGTTAAATCGGCTCCAAAAAAAAACAAAAAAAAAAAGATCAGCTCGCTTCCCTGGAAGACATTTACATCAGGAGCTGGAACAGAGTGACCTCCATCAAAAAGGATCCGTCATGCCCAGCACATGAACTGTTCACACCCACTCTTCTTCCCAGAGGCAGCAAGACTGAAGAAGTTCCCAACCTTTCTCAACTTACTCCTGACTTTTCTAAACCCTCTATTGTCATGTATATTATCAGATGCTTTATTTTGGGAGCTTTTTTGACGTGACACTCGATGCCCTCTGGCTCTAGTCTAGACTGATATCACACAGATGGGGGTAAAATTAGAAGCATCACACTGCCGCTATTAGTGTGGTGCCTCTTTGTTGAACTGACCCAAATGTGATGTTATGTTCCTGGATAAAATGACACCACTGTTCCTGCGTTTAATCGATGAACGAGGGGATATTTCAAAAGAGGAAGTGCTATTCAGGGGTTGGGATGGATGTTGCTGTGCTATAAGGGATATTATTGGTCCCTTGGAGAGAGGGCAACGGGCAAATGAGTCAGATGGAACAATTTTCTTGATTGTATTTGTCCATGCGCCAGATATATCTTCATGGTTTCCAGTTTTGAAAGGAATAGGCCTCTAAGATGGGCCAGGATATTTTCCCTTTACAGATTTCAAATTGTGATCTCCTGTTTGCCATTACTATGTCATCCTAATTGCGGACAGCTATAAATCCAAATAAATGTAAGGGTGATGAGGACTGGTCGACAAAGAGGGAAAATGTCACAGAAAAGAAAACAAGATCCTAACAATATCTTGATTTGTAATAACAATAAATTCACAATATATTGAGCAACCCTAGCAAGAACTCATTAGCTTTCAAACCTCCACATACATGGAACACAGGGCACCACCAGAAGTTTTTTTTAGATCTAATCTTTCAGGACACATTCAGGTTGAATTTAGCTCATCACAGCTGGCATTAAAGCTGTCCATATAACATCTTGTCTCTGTTTTTAATGTTAGGTCTAAGCGTTTTGTTCAGTTTCTTTGCAGACACTAAATAAAAACATTTTTGCATCACTCGTATTACTTTTGAGGGTATGAATCTATGAATAAATGCGAACTTTCCTAGCAGACTTCACAACCATAGTTATAAATGTAACTCAGTACAGAAAGTGCACTAAAGACACATCATAAACTGAACGTAGTGAGTTGTTCATCCTCCTCAGTCTCCGTTTAGTATCTATTAAACTCCATTAGCGCGGCTTCCTGTCGACAGCTTGTTAAATAAAAATCCATGGCATCGAGCTGACACTTCATTTATGATGCAGAGAATAAACCACTGTCGTTTCTCTAATGGAGCCCTTTCTCTGCTGCAGAGGTGACAGACAAGAATCCAGATTAAGGTCTACACCAGGGATTACTCCACACGGTCGCTGTTCGAGGTGAAAGGTCACGGCACTCGCGGCTTTTATCCAGGGGTTTGCATGCTCTCAGGCTGTTTCCTGATACTCTTGGATAGACTGGCTTTTGTGACGCAGCTAAAAAAAACAACTATTCATTAATATTACCTGTTTCATGTATGTTTATGTTTAAAAAAAAAAATCTCTTAAAAAAAATCTCTTTATAAAAGTTTGACGGTATATTTTCTATATGCCCTCTAATGGGACCTTAAGTTAATGTGACTGGTGAATAATAACAGATGTATATAAGTCTTGTTGAGTAGTCTGTACTGTGCATCTGTCAGGTTCAAAATAAACAGGAAAACAAACTGAAGAACACTGACCCCTGAACTTTGCACATTATATAATTAAGTCCTTTCTCAGGTTCCAGTGACACATCACAACAAACTGCTTCAGTCTTAAGTTGAGTGAAATTGGATCATATTAACTAAAGAACGACCCTACATGCACTGATTAAGATGTATTTAACGGTTTTATGTTATTTACATATAATATGCAAGTTCTTAATATTTATAAAATCCTCTTTGTCCAGTAATCCCATTTTGAACCGATATAGACCTCCAGTAGGAGAAGTGCCTGGAGAGAACCTGCAGAGGCATGGAATTATTTAATGGTAAATGGTAAATGGCATGCATTTATAAAGCGCTTTTCATGCCCTTCTCTGCCACCCAAAGCGCTTTACATCATGCTTCCATTCACCCCATTCACACACATTCACACCACCTGGGGCAGGTGGAGTGGCGGGCTGCCATACACCAGGCGCTCAAGCCTTCTCCAACCACCACCAAACTCACCTCTACAATCACACACATTCATACACCAGTGCTGTGGCACTGGAGGCAAGGCGAGTGAAGTGTCTTGTCAATGAATACATTCAAATGTTTTACGTAGCACTGTATTTACCCCTCCAACAGAGAAAGCATTAAAATATCAACGTGGGGTTCCACAGCTGATAACTCCAATCTGTGTGCTGTTAGGAAATGGACATTTATGCCCCACTGGAGCCATGTCCAGCCTAGGACAGTGAGACATGTTTAAGTTCCACGACCCAATTTTCTTTCTCAACAACAGGAAGGAGGAACCTTTCCTGCTTCTTTTTAAAAAAGCTAAAACCAGACCAATTTTCCACCACAAAATACAAATAAATTACATTAAATCAAAGTTTCCCATTAGATTGTTGCAATCCAGTTACTATCTCCATCTCAGAAAACATTGTGTGGAAGCATTGCCAGTATTTATCTGCATTTATTTTTCTGCTCTTTTCTCTCTCTCTCTCTTTTTTTTTTTTTTTTTTTTTTGAGCTGTTTTGTTGTATAATAAGAGGTATTTTGCATTGGAATAACCAATTTCTCTGTATTACTGGTAGATATTCCTTGGTGACAACAGTGTAGACCAATGGGAGTGCTCCTTTTTCCAGAAGCGTGCATGTGATTGGTCAAACACCCACTGAGTAGCATTGTCAGTTTGACCGTGACCAAGAGATATAGACATGCCATTAACATAATATCTCCTCTGTTGTATTCTAGGCTCACAGGAGACGTGGCATGTCTCTGTGAGCACCTTTGGAGCCAAACAGCTGCTTTATAGATACAAAGTAAAGCTTTTTATCGAGGTTATCTTTTGTCTGGTTTCCCATGAGTTGTGGATACAATTATCCAGCCCACAAAGCTTGTTAAAGGCAGCAGGTGGCAGGGCTGGTTGTAACAGTTGTTACAATCATCCCCATGAGAAAATACAATGTTTTCTAATATTGTTGCTTATTTTCCAGAATGATAGTGAACAGCCCATGTAGACTACTATAGAGAGGGAGAGTCTTCACGGAGAGACAAACTCTTGACTGTATATTTAAAAGAAGCAGCCGATCTGTTGTGTGGTTCAGGGTCATGAAAAATGTTAGAAATAACCTTCATAAAAATAATGTAGTAGATTAGACTGATTGATTGTACAGTCTTATGGCAAGCCAAAAGCAGAGGATTGTTCAGTGAAGCATCCACCCTGTAGCCTGTTGTTCCACTGCTTCAACCAGAGTCTCCAACTAAAACTGATTTTCTGAGGACAAAGATGGCATCAGGATGCTGGGTTCAACACATGAATCACTATATAGTGCACGATAAATTGATTACACCATTTCATAGGGCTGTCCGAATGTCTAATGACTGAAATGTAGTGCACTTCCCACAGTGCATTAGTAAAAGTGGTGAGCAGCAATGGTCACTATACGGTCAAAATAGTAATGCTCTGCAAATTGTCGGAGAAGAGCAGCCAGAGCAGTGGGACGGTGACATGGCATTTCTCTGTACACAACAATGTATTCAGTAAGACTTGTTGATGAAAACAAATAGGCACGTAGTATTTATACTAATATTTATATCACTAAAGTCTTAAGAGTTTATTAGAAAACTCCATTATCAGCAGAGTTCAGCTGACTTTTATTTACAAGTACGCCAGAGTCATGTGACTAATGACATCAGAAAATGGGCATGTAGTGTCTGAAACCGTTCACTAAGTGAGTGCACTATATAGTCCTCTATATAGTGCAGCACCATATAGTGATTAAGAGGTTAGTGACTAGGAAGTGGATAAGGACAAAGCCTTGGTTGAATACAAACAGTAACCAACAACATGTGAGAACTATCCTGGGATGTAGTATGGTCTCAATACCACTGCCAACAGCTCTGACAAAAAATAATAATAATTAAAAAAAAGCTAATTAACCATTAAAATCCTTAACAAACTTCCTGTTCCGCCTTTGTTTCCCAGATTTGCAGTTTTCCATGTCTATAAATGATCCTAGTTGTAGTATCCATTTAAAATAGAAATAAAAAGAAAAAAAAATCCCAATAAATACAACAAAAATGATTTAAAAAAATTTCAAAAGACCACTTATTCCAATCTTATTCAGTCCCCACCATCCATTCCTTCCCTACAATTGTGTGTAACAGAATTTTCATTTATTATGTAGGCTGCCTTATGCCATTTATGACATTCAAGTTGATGAAGAGGAGATATTTAGCTTTTTAGGTGTATCTCTGCAGTTTTATCTTGCAATTTGTTCTTTATCCATTCCAAGTTTTGCATGTTCATGAATTTATTTATTTGTATGTATTTGGCTGCCTCTGCCAAACCATAAAAACCATGGTCTGTTTACATAAAAAATAATTAGACCAGTGGAGCACAAGAGTAAAAGACCAGAGAAAGCCACAGGAAAACATTCCATGCTCTAATTAATCCATATGTAGCTACATTCTCTCTGTTACATGTGGGAAAACAAATGCATTACCGTAGACTCTTCAAACTAAACAGCTCCACTTCGTCTGCAGGGAGACGGCTTCTTACCGGCAGATCAACTACTTACAGCCGTTTCCCAGACATTTTTTTGTTTGCGATAAACATTTAGAAGGAAAAAAGCATAAAGACAATGCCAGTTATTTAAAAAAAAAAAGTCACACATGCCATTCTGTATTTCAAGAAGGTGATAAAAAAGAGTGCTTGTTCGTAGGTCTATGTAGGGGCTTTTATTTTAGCAAAAGTATTTGAAAAGATTTGCGTGTGCATATAAAGATTAGTGCACAAAATGATGATCTGTAAATGCACAAAAGCTAAAAGTCTTAAACACAAATTAAATATAAACAAAACTTTTGCTACAGTCCTGCCATGTCAGATTTATGTGTCTGTGTTTACTTTGTGGCCCTTAGGAGGTGTTTTTGTTTCATTGTGGCACCTGCTCCATTGTCAACCAACACCAACTGATCCTAAAAAAAGCTATTGGCTGCTAGCTACACACAGCAAGTAGAACAACAATGGCAAAATATTGTGTTGCTTCATGAACTAATGTTCTGGTAATTTATTATTTGTATTAGATGTATAAATACATGATGAGGCTTAGTATCGGCCCAAAGCCTTCATTGGGTTGAATTTTCTTGATGGGAACCATGTAAAAAAGTTCTATATATTTTGTGAAGTCAGATGTGCCAGGCCTCTATCATTATAGATGATTTCTCAATTTTTGGTTTCAGCACTTTACTAAGAATTTACTTAAGACACGGAAGCTCTTCTTTCTGATTGAGTCACTTCTTATTGTGCAATACTTATAATATAATAAGATTAGTGCATCTCAAAGTGTTTAAAAGCAGCTGCCTTATATAGAGATCAATGAATGGAATGGCCCCACCGCCACTGGAGGATTTATGAAAATAATTTAGAAAGTCTAATTTTGCACAAACATTGTACAAGTTGGAACACTCTAGAATAGAATAGAATAACTTTATTGTCATTGTACATTGTACAACGAAATTGAAAGAGCAAACCATCGGTGCAGATAAAACTAAATAAATAAATAAATAAATAAATAAAAACAAAAAACTGTTAAAAATTCAAAAAGGCTAGAAGTTAAAAACACATACATCCATCACAGTCATCTATTTCATGGCTCCCTAAAATTGCACAAGAAAGTAAAAGATATTGCACTTAAAAAGACAAAGCAGCATTTAAGGTGATAATGGCTCTTGGGTAAAAACTGTTTTTTAATCTTTGTCCTTGTTTTAATTGTCCTGTATCTTCTGCCAGAAGGCAGCAGTTCAAATAGAGAATGTCCGGGGTGGGATGAGTCCTGTATAATATTTCTTGCTTTATTGAGGCAACGGGAACTGTATAGTTCTTCCAGGGACGGGAGAGGGCGGCCGATGATCTTCTGGGCTGTGGTGGTGACCCTCTGGAACGCTTTTCTGTCTGCTGCTGTGCAGCTGGAAAACCAAACACAGACACAGTACGTTAAGATGCTCTCTATGGAGCAGCGGTAGAAGGACACCAGCAGTTTCTCACTCAGGTTGTCTTCTCTCTGCCAATGGTAATGATGTAGCTCCACTTTTGTTTAGTTTAAGAAACAGCTGGCTGATTAACTACCAAAACTGTGAACATTAGGTAAGATCTATGCATAGGCACTTTAAAATATGTATGTCAAAATATGTGTATTTAAAACAAGCACTTTATAATACTAATTTTAAATTAAATTAATTTTAAATTAGGCACTTGAAAACAGCTATATTAATAAGAAGCAATTTATGTTATTTGGTAGATTCCTAACTGGAACAATATATAATGACACACACAGTCTATGGTACCGTAAAATTGTACTTTAGGGTAGGTTTGTTCTTTGCATCATGGAACTGTATTGCCTATATGTCTGTTGTATTAGTATTATGTTATAATTGCTTTTTTGTTTGTTTTATTGAATGTCTGGGACTACAGATGGAAACTGGCATTGTGCTTAATCTGACGTAAGCAATAAAAAATTTATTACAGTAGAGATAGAAGCATGGGCTTCACAGTGCCTCTACTGGCCATCTGAGCAAATCTGTGTCATTGCAGCTCATTGTGATTACGCTGCTGGCTAATGTTTGCATTTTGGCCTCATGCAAACAGCCCCTTGACTACAATAGTTTAAGAGGTTTCCACAACTCAACAGTAAAAATATAGAGAAGATAATAAAATACATTAACATATCACTAAGATGGTGCTGCTGAATCATCCAGGGTTTTGTTTTGATACATGGTGGATCCAAACAACTCCCACTCCCATTGTGAAGCCTTCACTGGACACTTTGTCTGTGCCTTGGTTTGTGTCGGTGTAATCCCCCGACCCAAATGGAAAAGCGTGGGTGAGCAGATTGTATTTCCTGCCTGATTCAATATTAATAGATCTGTGTGTTACTCTATCACTCTTCACGGGGTAAAAACAGACACACTATATACACGAGCGTTGTCTCCTACTACAATGGCTGTACTACACAAAGCCCAGCGAGTGCCATGTCACAAATTACCAGCCGGGCTTTGACAGGTAAACTGAATTAGCATGTAACTTGAACGGCTGAAGTGGACCAGACAGTATGGACCCACTGCAGCGTGACACTGTACAGGAGTAGACAGGCTGAGTGGGGCTGAGGAGGGACATATAGGAAGATGTATATGGGTCGTTTGATTAAGTTTCTCATCAGTGTGGGCTTTAACAGCAGCACAAATCAATTCAGGGCTCGCTCTAGAATCAATACATTTTGATGGCCATGTCACGGGCTCAGGTATAAGATAATAACCTTGCGCTGCAGCTGGATTCTCGTGAGATTTGGGAGTTTCCAAAACTCTTGTAAATCCATCTTGTATCGCACCAAGCAGACTGCTTGAGTCGGTGAACCGTGGACTCACCGGACTCTTGTGACCAATGATGTTGCAGCACTGACAGGAAGAGGCGGGTTTTTAATTTGAAGAAAGCAACTAGCGCTCTCTTCTCCTCTTTGTCAACGCCAAAAGACGTTAGTGTTGATGCTGCTATTAGCGTTGACGCTGCTATCGAATCAGGTTCATCAGAGGTAGAGAATATTTCTTCTTTGAACGAAGCAGAAAGAGTGGCACGTCATATCGTTGCTGTGATTGGCTAAAGAAACCTCATGGTAGGTGGATACTAGTCGGTGCTTCATCCAATCAACACCAAGTTTTTGACAGAAGGTGCCTCCCTTTTGCGAACGCTTTCAACGGGAGCCTTCCCGGGAAATAGACTTAGTTCTGTGGAGCAGTTCTATCTGGCGGAGTCAGGTTAATAAGATAATGGATCCAACCTTATTTACTTATTTATCAGCGTCATTATTGTGACTGGGTAAAAACTTCTATCATTTAAAGGCAGCCACTGGTCATTTCTAGTTAACATTTCCCTCTGAGTTTGTTACAATTGGTCATTTTCACTCATAGTTTTGGAAATAGATGATGATGTCGGACTGACCAAGACTACACTTGTTCATTAGTCTATATCTGTCCTTTTACTTTAGCCTTCTTTCCCCGACGCTTACATTGTTATTTGGACATAATGAACTGTACTGCCTAGCCATAGAAACAGTGACAGCAAAATTGGATTTAATTTTAGTTTTAGTCTTACTTTTAGTCTCATTTTAGTTGAATAAATACCATGACAATTTAGCAGACTATATCTACAATACATTTAGTCACTAAAATATAAAGGGTAAAGCATTTTAATTTTTTTTTTGAAGTAATAAAAATGTGTCCATATGTCCCGCCGTTTTTTTTAATTCCCAAGCGTTCCCAAGATTGTTTGATATTTAAAAGCCCTTATTTTTTCACGTCCTGTCGTCTTCCCAGGGCTCCAACAAATGTTTGTGCCTGACATCACTTCCACGATGCTCAAAACGTGAGTTCTGATTGGATCTCTTCTCAACTCGCCCCATCTCCTCCTCCTGTTGATTGGATTTCGTTTCTGTCCGTTCATTTTTGTTTCATTTTCATTAACTACTCTTTATTTATTTTACGTTTCATTTTCGGACACAAAACTGTATTGTTGACGAAAACTACGGAAGGAAAGGAAAAACTGTGAAATCATGTAATAGCATATAATGAGTATCAGCTATCAAAAAACAAGACCTCATCCTCTGTTATCAAGGATTTTAGCTTCTTTTAGCTATAAAAATAAAGTATCTAATTCACCACCAACAAAAAAGGGCTGGCGAGGTGGGAAAACTAATTAAGCAATTAGATTAAGTTATAACTAGCATGCTAAATCATCGACTTAAATGCAAATGTTTCCTTTAGTTTGCCACTGTTTTTGCATTCTATTTGTTTCTCATCAGTCAATTGAGGTCAGTTGGCCATTTGGAAATGTTTTATTTACGTTTTAGCTTTCTCCCTCCTTTAAATGAAAGGAAAAGTCAGGACATTCTATTTCTCTTGCATGTGCCATTTTTGATGACATCACTTATGGAATGGTCTCTTATTCAAGATTTTATTAAATGAGATTATTTGTCCAATCATACAGTTGGATTCACTTGGGCCTCTCTTGAAAAAAGGATGTGAAAAGGACGTTTTTAAACAACCACGTTTTTACTGATTTGATTGTTAAAATACAAATAATGACACATTTGTAATAATTCACTTCTTGTTAAAGGTCGGGCTGTGCAGACTTAAAAGCCACTCCTCAAATTCCATCTCCAACATCTGTTTCTCTCTGTCAAAAGGTCAACAAATAGGAAGATTAGGTTTCTTAGAATACGTTTCTGAAGGAAAGGGAATATTGAGATATAAGATTTGTCTGTTAAGCAGTGTTATATTGCATCATGCATTAATAATTGAATATAAAGAGGAAGGCACAAGACCCTTTGGCTTTAGAGCTGTGTTTTTTATGAACTGGGTTTATGTAGCCTGGCCAGTTCTTCTCTTTCTTAAGTGAAGTAACACTGGAGACCCTCACAACTGACCAATCACAACACTTTGTCTAAAATGGAGCGTTTTTCAATGCTTTCTCTCTCTGATTGGTTGCATAATATTCAAATTGCATCAGTCCAGAGGCAGTTTATTATGTGTATGTTGGTACTGCACCCTGAATTCTGATCTAATTACATCCAGGTAGGAAGTTTAATCTTTGTCAATTTGCTCCGCCCCCTGGAAATTAAAGTCTTATCAATAGGTACCAGCCAAATTCTGTATAGAATAGAAAAAGAAAAACAATGTCTGGCCAGGCATGGGTTTATACAGTTCATTTCATCAGATTGAGCCTATTTTTTCCAACACAGACTACATTTTACACAATGCATCTTTAAGGCTATAATTAAATATACACACATTTTTGGAACAGAACACCGAGCAGAGCAGATGTAGCCTATATAAAATGAAAGTATATAGCCTACAGTATGTAAAGAGCTAACTATAGTATTTAAGCATAACGGGTGGTATTTATAGCTGTGTTGTGTCTGGAAACAGTTGGCTCATGATGTTGCATGTATTAACATGTTCAATAGGGGCCTCTGCTGAGATGTGGGCTGTACCTGCCACAAACAACATCACTCTTATTGGAGTCGCTCATGGAGTCCATATGTGAAAGATGCCTGTTGATAAGGCACAATAATAACCTTCTCCCTGTTGTAGACTTCTACTCAGTAATCTCCATCAAATAGAGCTAAATAAACAGCCAGGATGTGAACCTGCAATTTTAAAGTACCAGGTCTATATTTTAATAATGTGTAATATTTCTTTTATTCTTAGTATTATTCCAATACCAGTTTCATAATATAAGATTATTCTATGTGCACTGTCGACCCCTGGCCTGGCCATGCATCCTAAATATTTTTCCATTGCATACAAAGAATTAGTTTCTGTCACCATGGATTCAGTCTCACCAACGGAGGCAGATTAAATTTACCTTGCACTGCAGCTGCATTCTCGCAAGATTTGTGAGTTCACAAACTCATGAAAATCTATCTTGCACTGCTCCAGGCAAAGCGTTTGCTGTCAAACCCCTGCCAGTCCAAACCAATGGTGTGGCAGTATTGACAATTATGGGTGTATTTTAGATTTGACCAAGCAATATTTTTACTGTTGCCAATGTAACTACATGGTGTTGTTCTGATTCAGTAAAACTGTGTGTGCTTCAGATCGAATCAGAACCATTCACGCAGTTATTCCTTTAAAGTACGTGCTCTTTCCAAACACTTGATGTGGAAGTCCTTAGAGTGGTTCTGTGCTGTCAGGTTATGATTAAATAGCCTCTGGACTCAATAAATATACAAACAATCAATCAGAGAATAGGGTGGTGCCAGCATAGGAGAATGAACTGCCTCTTGATGCAGACATACAACCTTTCAGAGAAATGAGAAATGATCCAAGTTGAAATTACTGTAAATAGAAGGGATTCTAGACCCATGTCACCTTGTAAAGTGAATGGGTATGACTGGCCACCAGACTCAAAGAGAGCCTGGTATAAATGCAACACATTTGCTGCTACATTCTGAAAAATTACAGTTGTACAGGGTTCCTGTCAGATATCACACATGTATACTATATATGTAGTCTGATTGTGCATGAGGCCACAAGTGTGCACATGGGTCAGTAGCCACTAAGCCCATCGCCATTGCTGAGATGGCTTGGGTCTAATCACATTAATATAGTTTTCATTTCAGTAAATATAGTAACATTTTAACTTTCATATACATTTTAGTTACCTGACTCCCATATAGAATTGAACATTTGGTGTGATGCACCAAACCCCCCCCCCAAAAAAACCAAAAAAAACCCCCAAAAAACCCTGCAAAAACTCTAATGCTATTGGTAAAGATAAACAATGAGCAAGTAATATGTCAAAATTATAATGCAACATGTGCCACTGAACTACTCTACTACTTAACTTCCTCAATGCTCTCAAAAGTTCGATATAAGCAGCAGAGCCTGAACTCAAGTTTGTATTGGGTAGGCCTATTGTTTGCCACACCATGGCTTGCCCTTTGCTGGCTAAATGCCGACTTACTCTGAGTCGCGTGTAAACAGCTGACGAACAGAAAGAGGCACCACGTGAACAACCTGATGAAAAGGTGCATTCATTACGCGCAGCGGGGACAGGAGGGGGGCATCGTCACTGACGGACACCGCTCATGTGACCGCTAGGAGCCGCGGTAACTATGTGGCTGTAGCGTGGAGCTCGAAGTTGATGGAGAGAGTATAAGGGGATGATTTTTTTCCCCACCTCAGTTCTGCCACCGTCTTGACGCGGAGTCGAGCTGTCGAGTCTCGAGAGGGAGACGCTCGTCTGGAGGAAACAGTGAGTGCGTACCGTTCTCCACACATTTCATCACCATGGCTTGGAGCGGAGGGGGCGCACGGCCGTCTTTATCGACAAATCCATGATTTAAATTAGGACTGGTGGGTTTTTTTTCGCCCGAGGACTCCAAGGAAACGCAAAGGTAATGCCTATAAATAGCAACCACAAGTAGGAATACTGTGTTCTTGTCTCTACAGTAGCTGCCTTGCTTTGGTGGTCTATTTTTCCAAACCAATGGTCCATGGCTTTTTACCACATCAGGCACATTAGCTTCTTCTGTATTGTTTTCACGTTGGCAGTTTGACACAGTTTGAATTCGATCATTCTTGTGTCACGCTGGTAATAAATACAATCTACAAGAGAAAATAATAAAACATTGCCTGCCTCCAACATGACTCAACCATTGCTAATGTTATTAATCTACAGGCCTGCCGCTGGGATCAAGGCAATTTTCCCACTATGCCAACGTAGCGTAGTTAGCATAGCGGCAGGCTAACGAAAGCTAGCGGTAAATGTTAGCCGCTTGATATTCACTGTTGTATTTGCCAAAAGCGTTTTAACATTAGCGGTTAGTCTAAAATCACCCTGTCGTTGTTTATTTAGCGAGTAAAACTTAAAACAATCGTACTATAACACACATTAGATATCGTAGCCTTGTTTTATTTGAAAGTCCGGAACAGCCTTTTTAACATTAGACCGTAAATTCCCGTTATGTTTGTCTCGCTAACTCTTGTTTAAACGTGAAGTAATACAAAACAAGAATTTTGAAAGCTGAACGCATAAAAATGGACATGCCGCATTCAGAAGCAGCTTTTAATGTGTGACATGGGCTTGAAATGTGAGGCTTTAGAAACCGAAAAGAAATGTTAACATTAGTCGTAACGTGTTAGAGCCATTAAACACCGGACTGTACAGTAGCCCCACCGCGTTGCTATGTTACTTCACAAACCACCGTCAAAACGTCCCTCAAAAGCTGTTTAAAAACCTGTCCACTGGAAGGAATTGGAGTTTAGTCACAGCCAACGCACATTTTTACAGTTGTTCAATGGCAGTTTGAATGGATTTTGTTATTAGTAGTTTGTGTGTTGCCACCCAATAGCCTGGATGAATAGACAGAAAGGCGCATACTACTGTAAGCGTGACAATAATTATGAGCTTCTGGGAAATTACAGTGGCTCTTTGTGCAAACTGTGCAGTACACACACCTTTATTATGACCATATCCTATTCAAACGGACAGATCCTAATGTATTGTGTGGGTTTTATTCTATACTTTTGCATAACTCATTCTTTTCTTTCTCTTAATAGCTGTCAGATCACTACTTACTTTGTACATTTTCATAAAGACTATTTTTACTGTACAGGTTGCTGAGAAATATCAAAAGTTTATGCCTGAAGATCATATTTATAATGAGTTATCTGATGGGGGAAAGAAATCATTCTACTTCTTGCACAGGCAGTAGTTTTTGAAGTTATAGCCAGTTAGCCATTTATAAAGGTGTGTTTTCACTTAACACACCCCATTAACAGGCCTGCATAAAAACAAAGCCTGCGTCTTTGCTCTTGTCTGCCTGTGCAAACTGTTAGTGTGCTGACAATAATCTACTGTGGGAAATAAATGCCCTACCCCTAAGTATCTGATAGACCTTTTTCAAAATATCTCTTATGCTGTGTGATGAAGCAATGAACATTAGCCAACTGGTTCTATAACAGTGATACAGTTGTCAGTAGCTCATATGTACTTCTTAAAAGCAGTGTTTTTTATTTTATATTATTTTTTATCAATTTCAGTTCGACCCTGTCATTATCTTACTATGTGGGCCCCACTTCTTCACGGACTACAGATTAGCACTTCCCACTTCATGCCTCTAGCAGTTCTCAGGATGACATAAAGATTGAGTCTTTTCATGACTGTTCATTCCTGCACAGTGTGGTATGTTATTCCAGTGTGTTGTAAAAACCCTATATGCCTGGGAGTTTGGAAATTTGCATTATTTTCACACATAGACCACAGGAGATTGAAGACTAGAACATTAGCAGATCTGTTGGTAAGAATATCATCACATGCATGCTATAATACTCCATATCTTACCAGTTTTCCCCTGTGTGATACGTGTCTAAATATATTTTGTGCTAAATTCAACAGATAGACTTGTATTGTATCACTGCTAAGTAAATGGATGATTATGATTTTGGTTTAAACCCAGATGGTTAACCTTCAATGTGAAGCCAGTTGGACTCGTTTGGAGCCGTTATGCTGCCTTTCTGCGGAGTGGGTGTGGTTTCCTCTAAACTCTCACAAACATTGGTGTTCTTTTCGTGAAGGCTGTTCAGCGGATGCTTTGACAGCTGATAAGCACAGCGAGTTGCCGTTTACCACTTGATGTCACATGGCCTTCTCAACCAAAATAAAACTCCAGTGATGGCTTTCTGGCACTTGCCTCGAAATACTTCATGGAGATTCTCTAAGCGCATTTCAAGACCACAGTCAATTTATTAGAAATTTTCAGCAGGAGAGCAATTATAGAGAGTGTTACATAAGAATTAAACAAGCACTGAAAGCAGTAAGGAGCCATTTCTGTCCCAAATGCAGCACATAATTCCATGTGCTTATCTTGCAACGTAATATGAAGAATTTGCATGATTTTAACTACTCATAATATAATACACTTGAACATTTAAGTTGATTGTGCTGTCTTTGTCATTGTCTCCGTTTGAGAATGTAGTGGAAGTATTGCCATCCAGCTATCACAATGATGCCTCAAAAGAGTTTTAGGTATTGATATATTCCCTTACCCCAATTAAATACTGCTTTAAACATTGCAGCTGCTTTTTTCATTTTGTTAAAGATTACCGGTTAAAACAACAACGCTCACTCACACTCCTCAGACTTTTTAATCATAAACCACAGTCACACCACAGACTGTTTACCATTCAAATGAACGTGTTTCTTATTATTTCATTGTGATATTATTGCCCTTACTACATTGGTTGCAATAAGGGCAGTAACCCTAAGAGCATTTTCACACCTGAAAGTTTGCACCAAGGTCAACTTTTGGTTTCCCCACAGTTTTTAAAAGCAGACTAACAGACTTTCCCTGACTCTGCGATTAATGTTATGACAACGGGGGACTTGCCTCCTGTACCCAGCTTTTGCCGTAGTGAATGTGTTGTCTCTTCCGAGGCTCATTTTCCAGCTTAAATGGAGAAATAGAATATTTAGACTGGCGTAAGGCCAGCATGTTACAATTAATATAGAATACAAACAGCAGAAACTTCAAATGCACAGTTTAAGACATGATTTGAATCTCTATAACGCTTATTAGGAAACAGTCAGCTTCACAAGAGGCATCTACTGTAGCGTAGCAAGAAATATGGACCCATACAAAACATTACACAGCGGAGCAGAATCTTTGCGTTTTATGTGTTCTGAAACCCGACCGATTTCTCTCCTCCATTTGCCCTTTTTCGTGTGTTTAATTGGCTGTGACTTTGGTCTGAAAGTGCGATCTCCAAACGCTCATTCACATTACAAACAAATTGGATCTTGGTTCAGTTTGGTTGGAACTGAGACCACCTGCAGGAGCAAAGAGCAGCTGTTTGGTTTCAACCCCAGTCCTCTGGAGGTTTCACATCTGAAGATTTGTTTTGAACCGAATGGGAAAGTCCGGACCAAACAGTGCAGGTGTGAAAACGCCCTAAGAGGCACGAAGCCGAGCTGGGTGCATTTTGCACAAAATGGACAGATGCAAAGTGTGCTATTTTGATGTACCTCTTTGTGCACTTACTTACTTACAGAGTCAGACTGGGTAAATGTTAAAAATCAATGGCTTCCGTTTGTTTTGGTGCCGTTCCAGGTGATGACCCTGATGGTGCCATGTGAATGACTGCAGACCATGAAACCCACACACAAGCTGCTGTTCGTCCTGTGCCCCATGTTGGTCCTGGGCTTTATATACTACTCCTCCGGGAAGTTACACCTGCACGTATGGGGCCAAAAGCCTCGTAAGTACACCCATGTTCCACATACAAACATTTTTTAAAACCTCTGTCCTCCGTGTGCCATAGTCTGAACAGGGTTCCCACATTTTCCAGAAATTACCTGTAATTCTCACCAGACTGTTGCGCCTGTTGGTTGAACCTCAACTGACTTTAGACAAACAATGCAACATCAAATTTTACCCTTTCAAAAAAATCTTACTGACCCTCGTATAGTTTATGGAGTGTAAACAGAAGCAGAAAGGAATGGCAAAAAAAAAAAAAAGTTAAAAAAAGTAGGACTGGGCAATAAAAGTAAGTAATTCAGTTAATTGAAGTTTGTCAAAAATAGCTATACATCTCAATGGATTATTACTTATTGGAGAGTAAGATGTTTGGACTTTAGCCAGTACAGCATATGTGCATGTTAAAGTGTAAAGACAGAATGAAAGAAAAATACAAGAAGACATAAAGGTCAAATCACAGATGAATGACCTATAAGTTATAACATAAATGGTTTCCTTTAATATTGCTGCTAGCAGTTCAAATAATGACCCCAGTGACTCTGCAGATGCTCAAGACAACTTCTAAGCTCCACAGAAAGATCATAGTAATACTGTCAGAAAATTGATGCAGCATGGTTTGGTGATTTATACAAATTAGCCACGTTCTTCAGTTAATGCTGCTTTGCTATTTTTGCTTTGTATTGACATTGAGCATAATAGGATTTAATATTATTTCGCCATATCGCCCAGCCCTAATCCTGCACGGTAAAAGATTGAGGAACAAAACTGCTTCTTTTGTAAACGATCTTTGCTCATGTGAAATAGTCCGAAAAAGTAGCGTAAATGTCCTGGTGATTTCCTAAAAAGTGGGAGCCCTGTCTGTAGTTCTTTGACACTGACACATGTTGCATCAGTTGCGCAAGTTTGTTTGGCCTCTGTCCTTGTTTGCTCTCGACTTTTGTGTTCCCCTTTATAAAATGTCTGCTTTTTGTCTCGAGCTTTTTGTTGTTATCCTGGACTTGTTTGAATTCAGTTAGCTTCTACTCGTCCAGAGCACCGGATGCTGCAGAATGAGTTTGATCAGATTACATTACGCTTCTTCCACCGTGAGCTGCTCCGTCTCTGACATGACTGCGTAAACCCTTGTGGCTTTGAAGCCTATTTTAAAACTTGATTGAATTGTGTGTTTTTTTTCCAGACTCCACCTTTATCAGACATGTTCTCTCTCTGCGTGCGAATGTCGACATGAGGAAGTGCCAAATTATTATTCGTTCACTTGGGTGATGAAACATAAAACCTAAATACTGAAACTGTAGTTTGCAGATCTCTAAATAGCTTGCAATGAAGACGCCTCCTTCATTTCCTGCTTCTAAACATTCTTTATAGGACTCAGTATGACTTTCTGGCAAGGCCATATTGGTGATATGAATTGGGGAGACTTTTTGAATATGTTTGGAATGTGCCCTTTCATACTTTAACTCCTAAAAGATGCCGTTAAATGAAACTGCTGTCTCGTTGAGTTGATTTTTGAAGGTAACTTTGTGTTAGTTGTGAATGGAATTCTATCGCTGCACAGTATGTTGGAAAATCACATATTTATGGCTTTGAATAGATTTTTTTCTGTATTTGAACTAAATTAATGGTAGTATAGCTAGTGGAAAGTAGTTCAGAGGCCTGTGTTTTGTAATATATTTTAATACTGAGGTTGGCCAAAGGGTTATTCCATGTGAAATCAACAAATGCCTCCCACTTTATTTGGATCTTGGATTTGCTTCAAGCACTTACTGTATCATCACATGGGAGGTTTCATAAACTTACCAATGGTTTAATTGTTTCATGGTAGATGGTGTCATACATTGGCAAAATAAGTTTAAAAACACCCTTTTAACCCGTTTAATGCCTCATAAATCTACATTAAATATACATATATATATATATTTATATTTTAGATCTTAGTTCTAGTGCTAATGAAGTGGACATGAGTGTAATATGTGACAATTTGACAGAATCTAAGTGGTTTATCATAAAGATATGGAGTCTGTATAAAATAATCTGTTCTTGTGGGCCATATCTTAAATGATACAGTTGTGGGCCACATGTCTTACTGGTCATTTGTCTGGCACAAATAGTTCAGAAGATATGGCTTGTGGAACTTTCTTATTTTCATGATTTGGGCCTGACACACCCACTTTATTAAAACTTAAATATCTGACAAAGTAAAAAACATTCTGACCTTCAAATTTTGCACAAATTCTACTGGTTGAATGGACATTGATCGCACCAAGTCAAGCGGGGGATTTTTCAGAAATTGGATGGTTTGACATGGAATGACCTCCAAAGGGAGAATTAATAACTGCATATTGCATATCAGATCTTTAATCAACATCATGCTTCCTTATTCTGCCTTTTTAGCATTTAAGGGAAAATTGACTTATGATAACAATGTTTCCTGTTCTGGACAGAAAACGTTTCAAGTGTGGGCAAAAATAGAAACTTTTCAAAATGATGCAGATGCCTGACTTTCACAGATTTATTGTTGAAGGAAAATGCTTTTATCCTTGATGATAATGTGCTGCCATATAACAGTATTGGATTGTGGATGATGTGAACGCATGTGTCAGAGATTGTTGAATTGTGCTACATTGCACGGATGTTTGTTGATGTTCTCTCAGTCACACAGACACAAGTTTGCTTTTTTAGGCCTTGTCATGCTCCAATCTGTGAAGTGTGGGAGGGGCTATAATTTAAAAACCTGTATCTTTCCATAAAACAGTGATATAAAATCTTTGCCATGTTTTCCAGCGTCTCTTATTACATGTATTGTGAGTAGTTTTAAAACGCTAATGTGGTCAGATGTTGAATAATTTCCATTCTAGTGCTTAAAATGAGTGTGGACATATCATTATTCTCTCATATTTATTAGGTCTTGTTTCTTGTGGTGGTGTGATCAATGTTAATTCCACGTCTATTGTGAACCATCACAACTGTTAAAGCCAGCAGAGGGGGCTAAAAGATTTCTGTTAAAAAAAGGAAAACATGAGGCTTGTTTTATGCCTGTGCCTCCTACAGAGAGTACTTTCTGTGAAAACATTCTCAGGCCGCAGTGTTTGGCACAGAATGTCCAAATGCCTTTTTGTTTTGAATCAGTTTTTTGAGCCACAGACTAATGCCACGTTTCCGTCTCCCCAATTCCACACTATATATATATATTAAACTTCCCTTTAGTGTTTGAAATAATAAAAAAAATGTAGGTGCTCTGTCTTTAATGTTCAAGGTTTCATGATTTTGTAACCTCTTCTGGTATCTTATTTTTAGCACATAGTACATGAAATGGTTTTGTGTGACGTAAAAACTAAAACTAAAAATTGAAAATGCTTAGAGTCTGAGTCTGATGCTCCTCCTGTCTTTACACTGGTCATGTTGTTTGGTTGTCTGAATAATTGGAATAACAAAGTCCCAAACCGTTTCTTTTGGCTGCTCCTTTCAAGGGCCACTACAGCGAATTATTTAGTGATTTCTATATTTAGTCTGGCATAAGTTTTTACACCGGCTGCCCCTCTTGACTCTTTATTTATCTGGGCTTGGGACTGGCGTGAAGCTGGGACCCCTTGTGGCTGGAGTTGCTCCTCGGGGAATCAAACCCCAAATCTCCTGCTTTATAGGCGGGTTACTAACCACTTCAATGAGGAGGAGCTGGAATAACAAATTCGAGTAATTGCTTGCGTAAAAAAAAAAAAGTCTAGCAACAAAAGGAACAGCTATGTGTCTAAATATTCAGATTGTCTTCATTATGTCTGCAGAGAGTCAACAAGGCTTGACATTGGAAAAGGTGAGCTTTATGTAAGGCCATCTGTGAATAACTGGAATAATACAGACTAGGCTGGAATTACAGTCCATAGTGATCAGATCCAACATCTTGCAGAGTTAATGCAAGATTGTATTAGGTGTATTGAGTCCTGGTTAACACCTTCAGAGATCTTCTTCTTAAGTGACTTTATTTCTGGTTGAACACTGCTAGTATGACCTGTATAACTATCCTAATACTTTTTTAGTTTTAGATAAAGAATGAGCCCCAGTCTTTCTGAATTTGATTTGCGTACTCACAGATGCATAATAAACTGCCTCTGAAAAGATCAAACTTTATTTGTGTAGTACATTTAAAAGAATCTCATTTAACTAAAGTGATTTAAAAGATAAAATATGAATAAAATCAACGAGCAATATTCAGTTATCAAGAAACAAAGAAATTACACGTTGTATAAAGTCTGTCCTATTTTGAAAATGGTTACAATTAGTTGGTTAAGATCTACACTGTTGCTGTAAGTGTAAATTCCATATCCATTAGGGCTTACAATATATCGCAAATTTAATATAGTAATATGAAAAACTGCAGTATGTATTTTTCTTTGTAAGAACTGTGTAACTGTGATCATTGTTGACTGACCACCTAGGTAAAAAGCAATGTTTCTTTATATAAATCAATTAAACTTGTACTATGGTAAAGTTGATTCCAATATTGCAAGTCGTATCATGATCGCAGTATTGATAATTACCACATATTTCATAGCACGCAGCCATTTTACTTGAATAGGTGCGGCTGATAAGGCAACGCTGTGTTTAAGGTATTATCTTATTTATTAATTATTTAAGTAATAAGTATTGTCCACACTTTAGGTTGACTTGTATTAGATTAAATCTTAAAGACTCCATCTAGGCTTTAATATTTTAAAAGATTTGAATACATTTGAATGTTGATCACTTACCAGAAGCTTTGGCCAACCACATGCTTATATGGAGAGGAAATGGAATATGGAAAGACGAATTGAAATGCAAGATCTGAAGAGGTCTTTCTACCTTCTATATTGTGTCTCATTTGAAACTACAGTTGATTATTTACTCCTATTAATGAAATACAGAAATCCCAAACAAGTATCCAGACTTGGCTACTGTGTCTTTGAGCTTTGGTTGGTGTTTGTCGGTGTTTTTAGGATAGTAAAATAATGAGTCATGTTTTAGAACAGGACTGAGACATTACTATGAACTCATCTGTTCACACAGCGCTCCCATTGGCAAACATAAACAGCCCCCAGACGTCTAACAAGGTGGAAAAGCAGTTACAAGCTCATGTTTTAATAGTGTTTGGTATTGAACAGTAGACTGTGTGTGGCTAGTTTGCGTTAATGTAGCATATGTATTCAGAGCTGACAACATGTATTGTTTGTGATGTATATGATGAGGTTGTGGTCAAAACCTCAGACCTTTGAACTGGCTTTTCATTTGACTATTTTCTGATTTTATCTGTTGCATATTTGACTCATTCTGAGATTACTGGGGCATTGTTTCTGTCAATTTAGAGTTGACAACCATCTGTCAAACTATGCTTTCAGGAGTGTATTTACACCTCTGTTTAGCTCCTTAAAGATGAACTTCTATAGCAGACAAACTGAGCACTGCTGAACGTGAAACATGCTCATGGTTTGTAGGGCCTTTTTGAACTAAAGTGATATTGGCGAACACACTGAGGATAAGGATTTAAAGTTCCATTTTCTCATGCCTGAACACACAATCTTTTATGAAGGCTTAGGACATTTTATGAACTACATGTATTTTGAAAAATGCCATTATCTGACCTATTTCCACATGATTTATTCATTGATGATGGTGTGTCCCTGCAGGGCTACCGTACGTCTTTACAGGAGAGGTGTGAGGTGCTGAATCTGAAATAGTGGCAGCAGATAACACCACACACTACACACTGCACCTTTAATAATTTGATCTGGGCCCTGTACAATGAAGCAAGCTAACTAGAGCCGTTAGCTGTGATCCACCAAACAAAGAACATCACAAAGACAGTTTGTAATAATATAATATTGCACTTATTTAGAACGTCTTTAAGAGCTGACCTTGTTTGTGGCATGTGTTGTATCATGTTTAAAAACCTCTGAGAAGTTGAATCAAACACATAACATTTGGTCTTAAACTGCCCTGCACCAAAGACACATCTTATCAATAAAAGAAAGAGAGGGGTTGGGCGGGGTTTGGCAAAAAAAAGGGGGGGGGCCCCCCCCTCTTTAGTTTGTAGGACACATAGTCCATGCCATGTCCCAAAAAAAACAAAAACTACTCTTTTTTTCCATTTCACCTCAGTCCTTTTTAAATTGTCCTAGAGCTTTGTCCCAGAGAAGACTGTGGTGTTTCTGGAAGGTGTTCACATGTGGCTGCTTCTTTAGTTGGTTCAGCTTTAACTCTCATTTGTGGACGACACTGAAGTGTGTCACAGACAGTGACTTCTGGAGGTGTTCCTGATCCATGCAGTGATTTCAAAATAGAATCAGGCTTTTTTTTTTTTTTTTTTTTTTTTTTTTTATCGGGTGCAGCTTGATCTCGGGCACAGAGATCACAGACGCCCAACCTTTGGCCTTGAGATTTACCTAGATTCTCTTTTGATAGTCTTATGCACTGTAGATAGTGGGATAATCACATCATATTCAAATCCAAATATGGTTTTATGAGATTTGCAGATCATTGCATTCTGTTTATATTTACATTTTACAGTGTTCCAATTTTTGGGGGAATTGAATTTGAAGAATAAAGTGGAGCCCAGTGTATAATTACATCGAAATAGCTCTCTTCGTGCATTAATTTGTCCAGTTAAATAACCATTTAACGCTCCATAGAGCCCAGTGGATGTTCCATTACTACCTGTTCCTGCTCTTGTCAGTACATGGTATCAGTAAGTACTTGTGACTGATGCTTATAAGACTGACTTACTAAACAGAGTGAAAGCGCAAATTAGGTAAGTTATTATTGCTTTTTAAAAATCCTTGCAAAACCTGTCAATAAAGAATTCAAGCCACGCTGTGCTTTAGTTAATCCAGGTGAGACCAGCTCAACAGTCGATTTTGGCTTTTTTCCCAGAAACAAGCCCGTACAATGTGCTGTCTTTGTAAAAACATGGAACACTGAGCGTCTGTGTGCCTATTTCATGCTTTATTCTTTTCTTTCTTTATTTTTGTCATGCAGTAAACAGAATAAACACCGCAAATATCCCAACAGTAGATGCAGAGATTGGCTTTCTGTGATTCCTTTTGTTCCAGATGTTTAGCTCAAAATGGATCAAAGTTGAGGGGATGAGCATGTGGCTGGTGTGTGGCCTCGACCCTGAACAGCTGAGAGGATCAGACCAGGATAATCCTGCCTCGATCCTGACATTCTAGTCCCCATAGAGGAACTGACCGTGCTGGTCATGTACTCGATTACACTGTGGGCAGCTGTGTGATTATCGGTTCTGATTGAGCTGTGATGCATTAGTGACCTGATGGACATGTTTTACACTTAGCAATGTGCTGCAGCGGTGTAGCGCAGTTATTAATGAAGAATTTAGACCTGTGATCCTTGGCGCTAACAAGCAGAATCCTTGTAATGGCAGTTCAAACATCTGCTTAATGCAAATTCACCAGATGGCACCACATTTTAAAAGGCTGGGATTACTTTAGCCTTTAACTATGTATCAACATCAGCAATTATTACAGCTTTCATAAGATCAGTGTGCACATTTCAAATGCTTTAATTCCATCTTATCTCAAAAAATGCCGTTTGATTTTGTTTGATCATGAGCCACAGTCATCACCATGCTATGTGCTCATTTGGGTTTGTGATAATTAGCTCCAGTTTTTTCAGAACAATTGCGCTCAGCTTGGTGCGTTTTCCTTTGTCGTTCATTACTTTGCTTTAATTATAGAGACTATACATGTCTTCATCAGTCATTATTGGAGTTGTGTGTTTTTCTGCTTCATCAAATTGTGGTCGACGGGACCCTGAACTTTTTTATTATCTGCAGGTCGAGAAGCACTGAGCAGAGAGACAAAGCCCCAGGCCAGAGGTCAGGGATGTGAGTCAGGAGAGTGGTAGTGCAGCAGGTACGTTATCCAGGAGGCTATTTCAGGGTCAGGTTATTAAGTTATCATTAGTTTTAATTGACAAATATGTTCCTGTTGTGGAATAAGACGGCAGGAGATGAGGATTGAGAACGGTAAGGCAGGAAAGAGGTAGGTAAAAGCTGAGTAATATATTTTACAGTGAAAAAATATTGGAACATTGGAACAGACGAATAAGTGCACCTTACTAAATAGGAAAACCCTTCAGCTTGTAGTTCCAACAGTATGGTCCAGGTATTAAAGGGTTGAGCTTAAACACTTCAGTCTGTTGATTGGATGATGAGAATCTCTACTTGGGTAAAAATTAAAACACAAAGAGCAACTTTTTCTCCAATGAGTCTTGTTCTGTGTTGTAATATTTAGCAAAGGTTGCTAAATATTGTGCTTTTTCTGAAAACAATGCTACCATTTATTAGCAGAAGCAGTTTACGGTTTACATGGAGTTGCAACGTGAATTAAAATCAATAGTTTCATGTGATATTTTAGTTATAAAATTAAGAATCACTATAAC
The DNA here is from genome assembly GCA_036850595.1 of Rhyacichthys aspro. Taxonomy (NCBI): domain Eukaryota; kingdom Metazoa; phylum Chordata; class Actinopteri; order Gobiiformes; family Rhyacichthyidae; genus Rhyacichthys; species Rhyacichthys aspro. Next base: position 4,886 of record JAWCTZ010000469.1, on the reverse strand, counting down.
ATCATTATAAACAGATCAGTAAACCGTTTACGGATGGCTGCCAGGCTTACCACATTAACAGTACCATTTTGATTTCAGACCTGGGCATTGTTGTTTATTTTAAGTGTAATATGTACAATGATTAACTAATGTAATTTATAGCCTGAGTGACTTCATTTTACATCCTGAAATACTGTCTGAACATTACGCACATTATGTTTATTCAGCACAGCATGAATAATTGAAATAAAAATAAAAGTCAAATAGAGAGTTAACGCAGGTATTTGGACATTAGAAATTGTTTTAGATATTTCAAATTAATGTAAAGAAAGTTAAAAGTTGCAGTGACAGAGAGCCAAAAATAAACTGGGGAAAATAAATAATGTAATGGTCCATTCCGACATTCCTTTTTTACGCTGCGGATACGGTTAGCTCGCCTCCTCATTCGTCTTCTACTTCCGTTCAAATCTTCGAGCATTAGTTAAGGATGCAGAAAATTGCATATAATTAGTATGATTACAGGCCACTTTACTTTAAACTGTGACTTTGCATATTCCACATTTGCCGCATGGGAAGTTTTATTATTCACAATGCCATGCAGTTCACTTCCTCTTTTCAGGCCTTAATTTTAGAGCGTCCTCACATTAGCAGCGATTGTTTGACGTAGCTGCTAGTAACAGGGCCATCACCTCCGGGTGTCGAATCAACACCTGGAGGCTGTGAAAGCTACGTGTGCAATTAGCCAAGCTGCTAGAAATAACACGCTTTTTTCCATTAACACCAACCTTGTGTGCCTGGTTTATTTTTATTAGTATGTACAGTCTGGTTGGCATGAAAATAAGGAATCAAATTTAGCTCTCATCTGCTCTTACTTACTCTTTGCTATTAAAGTAGTAGTAGTATTACATCCCAAGCGAGTAACAATGTGGCTATACTGCAAATTCAAATCAGACAGAAACAGTGTCTTCCTTCTAATGTGTTGTCCAATGTTAAAGCTGGTGCTATATCTCAGAGGAGCTGAAATGATGGTCAGGATGACGCCACAGAAAGTACAGAAGACAATACAGAAAATGGATGTTTACATAATTAGCATAACTGTCTAACTGTCTGATTTATGCAAAGTAGCCTTGTGTGTTGTGTTTAAAGAGTGCTTTTTGCATCTTTAACAAGACTATGTAGCTTGAACACTGACTATCTTTGCCGACAGAGAAGAGTGAGACACAATAATTGCCAAATCATCATAAATACTCAAGAAAGGGGTAAAAGGGGGCACCTTAGGCTTAGCTCTCATTTACTAAATACCCAAGAAATGCTCTTTTGGAGGTTGGTGCAGCTTTCTTTGCTATATGTTTGCATTGTGCATATAAATGAATTAAATAGCTTTAGTAAATGTAAATAAAAGTGTTGGAATTGTCTTTGGAATTTGCCTTTTTGCCGTAATAGCAAGGAAGACTGGATTTATAATTGTCTGAGTTAAAAAGACATCTAGCCATATCACCGACCTCTACTGATAACCATTCTAACCAAGCTTATCTTACTAATACTTTTATAATATTGATGGATTTAATTGATTTAATTTACCGCATTTTCCGCACTATAAGGCACACCTAAAAGCCTTCAATTTTCTCAAAAGCCGACAGTGCGCCTTATAATCCGATGCGCCTTATATATGGATCAATATTGGTTAATCATGGCTACCGTAGTCAAGAAGAAGAAATCGAGGGATTCGTGGATGAGGAATGAACTGATAAAGTGAGCTTTACGTGTTTCTTGTGAGTATTTACAACTGAACAAGGTTGGTCATATCGTGAATAGGGACATTAATGTTTGAACAACGTTGAGTTATTGAGTTATTGTTATATTGTTTTTGCTTTGCACTATTTCGAGAGTTACTATATTGTGATTGCACTAACGTTTGATTTACCCTAACGGTATCAGACGTGTTTACTAAATTGAGGAAAAGTTCCCCTCCACTACGTGATTAAAAAAGTTGCACTACCTGTTATACCTTGCTGTTGTTAAAAGATAAACTGTGTCGTGAAAATACTACGTCACTGACATTACCTCGGCGAGAAACAATAAAACAGCTGTTTATTCATTTTGGGAGTGAACGGAGTTGTCAGAACGCTGGTTTGTATTCTATTAATAAAGTTTGACTGCTGACTTATCTGACTGTTTTGTTGACATTCCCTTTAGCGCAGCACCATATAGTGGATGCATAACGCAACCCCAGCCACTACTGTAGCTTCTGTTCTATGCGCCTTATAATGCGGTGCGCTCTATATGTGACAACAGTTTTAAAATAGGCCATTCATTGAAGGTGCGCCTTATAATCCGATGCGCCTTATAGTGCGGAAAATACGGTAATTTAATTTAGTTATAGGGGTAGATGCATTGAGTGTTTTAGTAAAATTGCCCACAGGGGCTTTTTGAAAAGATAGGAATAATAGTATTAAGAATTTATTAAGAAACATTGAAAAAGAACTAAAAGAAATTAGTAAAAGTAGTTTGTTTGGCATGTTTCAAAACACCATATGCCTGTCCATACTGTATTTACTGTCGTGGAGAAAATATCCGTTCACCTTTTAACCATTTAGAACTAGTTTACTGTCAGGTTTGTTTAACTGATAGACTTTCAATATCAGTTGATCTGTGTTGCTATGCCCTTGTACTTGGTTACTGACCGACCAGACGACCAAAGGGTCCGTTTGTGGAGCTATGTTAAGTCTTGGGTGGTGATTGGTAGCTTTTTGTTTTGTCTCTTTCTTCATTCATTGATGCATTTCTCTGGCTTGTGTGTCGCCTCCTGCCGCTTTGAAGACATTGTAAATCAATCCTAGCATTTTAGATTTTGGTACATTTCTTCCACAGCTCAACAGTGATTGTGTTGTTTCAGTCTCTTAACCCCTTTTGTTTCCAGAGAGCAAGGCAGAAGTCCCCACTGTAGTGCTGACTAAAAGTCCTGAAGCCAAACCCATTACAGGTAGAGGCACTGAGAGGCACTGCCCGTTTTTTCTCGCTGACTCTGGGTGATCTTAAACGGTTGAGGTGTTGTTCAAGTATAGAGGAAATCTGCTAAGCCTACAGTACTTCTATATACAACCACTTCTTTCAGCCAGCTTGCATCATTTCAAATTATGTAGGCCCATTTAGGCTTCAAAGGGAGCTTTCACCACGCCGCTGCCATATTAATCTTATGAGGGGCTTTCCGCAGTTTTAATTTTCCACTTGAGCGGGCTTTGTCTTAGAACAAAGATGGAGACTGTGGAGTAATAATTTAAAAAACTGGGCTTAAGGTTACTAACCCTTCTGCTGACTCTCTTCTGGCATTCAGCGTTGGCTTGAAATGGCCATGTCCAAAGCTGAAGTACCAGAGTGACGCAAACGCAGCTAACTGACCATTTTGTTTTGCAGAGATGGAAACGGACATCAACGCGGGACGAATAGTAGACTCAGGTACAGCCACGCGCAGCCCTTCAGTCAGTCCCTCACCCTCAGCCCAGTCGCAACGATTTTTGGTGCTGTTTGACTTTTCTGCAAACCATTAGAAGTGTGGATTCGTTTTTTTTCTTTAAGGTACATTGTGTTCAATTTTGACAAACAAAATGGTCACAAACAACAAGGTAATAGGATTCAAGACACCAAAAATGTAACGTCTCTAATTAAGGTTGAGCTCTCACTAAGTAAAATTTACTTAGGATCTAAATACAGTTCTATGGACAAAGCTGTAGGACTGAAGCGTGCATTTTACAAAAACATATACATTGTACCTGTGTATTTTACCTACAATGCTCTGTGTAATGGTATGAAAAACAAGATTAGCTGCTGTTAGTTGGTGGTTTACACTTTTTGTGAAACTGGCCGCAGGACTTTACCACTAAAGAACAAATTTAAACATTAAGAGGACAAGACTGTGCTCCACTATCAGTACAGGTGTCTAAAAAGTATCCTTTGGTGCTAAAATTATGAGCCACATTTTTCACACGTCAGTGGTTTGCAGAAAAATCCTTTAGTTTGAGTCGGTGAAAAACAACGAACAGCAAGAAGTAAAAGTGAAAGTAAAAGTCTGTCAGCAGCCCTTCTCATGAATCGTATCTGTAGTGCAACACTGCCCTCTGTTGCCCCCGTTCGATATGAAGTCTAAGATAGTTGTAAGACGTTGAAGCAGCCTGCAGAGAGCACCAGTTTCTCAGGAGCCTTCCTCTCCCATGTGTTTGTGGCTGTTTCCTGGACTCTTCTCGGCCCTGTGTCCGCCTTGTGCTTCTTAACAGAAACCAAAGCCTACATTCACACACCGCTGCTCCTGGCTGCTCCCCATCCTCCAGCGCAGTGCTCCAACCTTTTTCCTAACCGGCCGTCATGCTTTCCCATTGTCTGCGTCTTTCTCCTCCAGCTTTTCTGTGAAGACAACTGCAGTAATACATCTTCCGCTTCTAACTTGACATCAGTACTTATGGTTGTTTTATTTTTGTTTGTTTTTTATCTCACTAATACACAGAGAAACTATGCTCTATTGTTTATTGACACAGGCTGTCCAAAGGATTTCACAAAGGTCAGGTTTTGATTAGTTGAAAATGCCAGAAAGCCATGTTTTGTTTTGTTTGGACCATTTAAAACATTTAATAAATTAGATATTGCACTCTTGTGTAACAATTTTATTTTCAACTGTTGACATAATATCTATAAATGGCAATGTAATCAGAATTTGGGCCTTTCCTTCAAATTAAAGTTTTCCACTGAGGAAATTAGTGGTTGGTTAGAAGCTAGTGATAAAATTTGATTAGTTTCTGTAAATCTGCTGCATTAGAAAAAAAGATTTGCTATGTCGGATGTTAGGGGCTCCATTTGCACATAAAGAAAAAAACATTAAAAAGATAAAACATTTGAAAACCACATTCTTTCAAAAC
>JAWCTZ010000468.1:0-40404 GCA_036850595.1 Rhyacichthys aspro | reverse complement strand
ATATTTTGGAAAGTATTATGTGAATAGAAAATGGAAATGTAACACACAAAGCAGTAATATATGGAAGGACAGTCCTTCCCATACCTAATACTTGAGACTATGTGTTGAGCATTTGTGTGTGTCCCAGAGCAATCACTCCACACACAACACTTAACATTCATCTGCCAGACAACACAAAAACATGTGAATTATTTAACACGCTGCTGAGGTGAAAACAGCTTGAAAAGCAATGTGGACATCCTACATCCTGGTCTCCACAGCTGAACGTGACACAAAATTAAATGAGTCTGTGGGTTGGCATTCAACACTCGTATGGGCACAAACAAAGTTAAATGAGTTCGACTTAATCAACCACAGCTAAAGCTAATCGACAAGCTGCCACGGGATGTGTAAACGAACAGCAACCTGTAGTAATTACCTCTGAGGGGAGCACATAGTGACGGTGGTGGTGTTTTTTTTTTCTTGGAAGTTGTAGGTCACATAAGCACTGGGAATATTCGGTTTCAGTTTCAGTACCATTTTGAGTCACTGTGCTGGTTTATGTCTGGAGTTGGGAGTGATGTGCTTGAACTCACAGGAGGAATGGCTGCTGGGGAAGCTCTTGCGTCCCTCGGAGACTAGCTCTGGTTCTCCGGTGCACAGCATTTTGGGATTTACTTGTCCGTCAGGGAAACAACGCTGGAAATAATCTGGCCTGGGTCTAGGAATAAACACAAGAGTCGCATCTATTAAACCTCCGCAAATATTCATCATCTATTTTCAGTTCTGATGAATATAAAATAACTCCTCAAAGCCTCCACATGAACACAAACTCACTCTAGGATGTGTTGAGATAAGCGTACCTGCCGACAATCAGCTTAATTGTGTTTGTGAAGACTCCGTTGAGGGCAAGGGCCAGGGACACCGCTGCAAACACAGATATTATTAGCTTAAACACACAATGATTGGGACATTTGTGTGTGATAACTTTCATAAACTGTTCACATAAAAGAAGGAATGAGACTTCTTCTGCAATTTGATAAAATACTTACATTTTTGGATCCATGTGCAAAGTATGTTATTCATAGTAGAAATCTTTTTGATTTGTACTTATTGGAAAATATTAATAAATAATAATATAACAGTACATTTTGGAGCTAATACAGTAGGACTGTAGTTTAAACATCCGGAATGGAGTGTACAAGCAGGCAATAAATGCATCAGATTGTCTTCTTGTTCAAACCTATAGTCTGTACTGATATAAACAGGAAGACACACATACATCAGCCAATGAGCACAGCAGGGGCTTTACACACAGCAGCATGTGTCTTAATGTGACTGAGCATCAGCAGCGAGTGAGCAACTCGGAGGGCAGAGGAACAGGAGCAGTGCTACTGTGAAGGAAATGAGAATATCACGGACAAAAACAACAGAATGTTGGTTTTGAGACTGGTTCAAGGGATAATAACCCGTATGTTTGTTTGTGGGTGCTTTGACTGGCTGAACTTTCTCAATAATGAAAATCCTGCAGTCCATTGTGCCCCACATGTCATGTGTCTGTTCCCCACATAGAGGCCTAACCCACACTTTGAGAACCACTGCTGTAGGGAAGCCAGTGTGCAATAATGTTAAATGAGGCACGATGCAAAACTCTTGTTATGGAAGTTATGGTAGTACTTGTATGCAGCTGATATGCTGTGTTTAGTATATATATATATATATATATATATATATATATATATATATATATATATATATTATTTTTTTTTTTTTTTTTTTTTTCTCTTTTTCTTTCTTTTTTTTTCCCAGGGCACATTTTCCACTTTTCCCTCCATGCCTCTAAACCAGTTACATGTTTATATGTTAATTTGGGAGTAAGGGAAAGTCTTTAAACCAATTCTGTCACTGCTTCATCTGACTGTGGGGTAATTACGATACATGTGTGTGCTCAGCTGTGGAGGGAGGCAACAGTGCTGCTGCTGGATGACAGCTCGGTATTGCTCTAAAACTGTGAATTAATTTAATTAGGTCTGAAGTAAAACCTCTGGGGCTCATTATTAGCCAGAGTAACAGTCCTCGCAGGTTAATCCCAGTCGTCTGCTGCAGGATGATCCAGTTCACCCCACGCTCCCGTCCTCTGAGATGTATGACATCCCTGAGCTGCTGCTGAGCACAATTTCATTGTTCTTTAACTTGTTTATTTGGCCAAACTCAGTGTAGACCAGGTCCGCAGTGTTTAAGCAGAAAACAAAGTGGGCCATTGAATCAAAGTGAGTTCTCTTTTAAAAACAACAATGTAAAACAGCCATAATGACAATTTTCACTTTTTGTGTTACAGAAACTCGAAAGATGCTGTTTATATATATATATATATATATATATATATATATATATATATATATATATATATATATATATATATATATATATATATATATCCTCTCTATATATATATATATATATATATATATATATATATATATATATATATATATATATATATATATATATATATAGGCTTTAATGAGTCACACTGTTTTTATGTGAAACAGGCAGAGCAGCTGAACAACCACATTGACAGGTCAGAGTCATGTTAACATGGAGACTAACATAAAAGTACACAAGACTTATCTGCAAAATTAAATTAAATTAACAGCACAAATTCACCACTGACAAACAGAAAAGTGGAGAGCTGTTTATATGATAACATCATTACAGTTAATCTCAATATAATGCAGTTCTGAACAGCAGGTTTGCTTGTCAGTAAGGAAGTAATGGTTGCTGATAAAACAGAGAAAGTGTCTATTCAGCGCAGTCTTTTAACAAAGAGAAAGGGAGGCAATATAAAACAGGGATAAATATTGGCAATTCAATCACAGTGTTTAACGAGGTGGAGATAATTGCAGTTTTGATGCTGAAGTCGGAGCTAAAAGTTTACAGTAAGCTCTAAATTTCAGTTTGCTGTAACGTATTAGTATTTTGAGGAGATAAAAATGGTCGTTTTACTTTTGTAATAAAAGAAAGGCAGGATAGGCTTAAGCAGCTGTTGGGTGTGAATGGAGTCTGAGATGGGCAAAAAGAAAAGGGTAGAGCCACTCATCAGTGTTTGGGACAGGTTAGTGGCTGTATTATAAACAACATGGAGAATAAATCCATATATTTAGGTAAGAGTTACTGAAGTACAGGTGAAGGATAAACAATAAAATTAGGAAAAAATTGTAGCAATATAGTATGAAAGTGATCAAAGCGTACTCTCCTAATCAGTCTAACTTCACTGATTATAATTGGATGAACACAACAACTAAATAAACATATGCATTTCAGCACTTTCATTTGTTGTTTTGCCCACTTTAATGATGCTGTATATTCCTATTAGGAAATCTGAATTTGTACTTTGAGCCTGGCCTCACCTGCTGCTTTGATGAAGAGTATATTATGTAACTGGCAATTACCGAGGCCTACCAGCAGTGCACCCGTCATATACTGCCCCGGCTCTGACCGAGTTTAAAACCTGACTGAGCCCACTTTCAACAATTACTCTTATGAGCTTTGGGCTTATGCCGCTGATCATCAAAAATGGTCACACCCACTCACACTGGCCCTGGAGCTTGATTAGTAATTGCTTTGAAGCACAATGTCACACAGTTAAAGGCCTAATGACTAATCAGTAGCATTTCCCTCCCATAGTCTTCACACACAGCTTCTAGAAGAGCAGGGAGCGTGTTGATTGGCTGTTTGGGCTGATTTACCTCGTCCGCTCTGTCTAAATATTTTCACCAGTAATGAGCAGAGAAGCAGTGACGAGGTGGAGCTATTCTGTCAACTGTAGTTACCAAACAATGGATAACAGCCTTTGTGTTAGTATTTCTATTGCATCTATGAATACACTCCAGACTATAAAGCCACACAGTGGGTCCTAGCTTCAGCTCAAAAGCCTGAATAATATTCTTCGTGCTCTGTAAAGAAATCAAACAATTACTGGAGAAACTTCTCAGAAAAACTACAAAACTTTATCTGTAGATTATTATGATGCTGCTGCAGTTAGAGCTTAATAAAAGATTTCCATAAAAAGACACTCACAGAAGGTCACTGACAGCTGTTTTGATTAACTATCATGAAATTCATTGTGTTTTGTTGTAGTACTTGAGGCCGGTCTTAGTCTGGTCAGCCATCTTAGAACCAATGTGTACAGATTAAACTTGGATTAGATGGATATCAACCAATTAAAACACAGGGAGTAGTGCCAATATATTAAGAATAAACTGCCTCTGGAACCATGCAAGATGAAAACACATAACAGGACCCCCAACAGAGAGCAGCCAGGGCACGTCTGAGATCAGTGAGCTGCAGGACAGAGCGCCATAACAGCTCCTTCTTCCGACTGCAATAAGACTGTACAATCAGTCAGTTTATGGAAGAGGACGTCTGAATCAATCAATTTGAAGAGTCCTAACGACTGACTTTCCCCTTGAGGATTTATGAATGGATTTGATTTGAACAAATCAGAGAAAGAATGCATCGCATAGCAACTGATTTTAGATAAACAGTTACAATTGGTTCAAAAGGATTTCTTCTGAGGGTTATTGCAGTCGGTCCAATGGATGTCAAACCCATTTCACTTCATAAGGATTGGTCTGAGCTCACTACTTTAGATGACTTTTTAAAGATCTTGTTTCAAACATAAACATATAAGTCTTGACTCAGTCTTAGACTTAGAGGTCTCTGGGTAAATCCAGAGACAAACAAGATAAACACAGGCCACAACAGTGTTTTTTCTAATCCATAAAATATCATGTTATCGAATTCAAAAAACCTTCTTTTAATTTTACATTTACATACACATACAACATTTTCATGTGTCTGGAGTTGGTCTAAGTCTGGACTGTGTTTGGATTGTATTCCACCAAGTGCCATACACTGGTCTTGGTCTTGACTCGGGCTTGTTAGACTCTGACTTTGATCTAAGTCTTGTCTTGCTCTCAGTGTTAGTATGGACTAGCACGTGGCTCCATCAAAGAGCTTGTTTGTAGAGGTCTGGTACTCTTAATGAGTTCACTTACACCTTCTTTGGCACAAATTTGAACTCTGTATTTGCAGTAATATTTGGGTTTCCATTTTCCTGTGAAGTGATTATTGGGATGCAGAAACATAAAAATAAGTCGTGCAATCACAGTCATTTTTTGGCAAACACCACAAGAATAAATTCCCTTTTATCACAGCTGGAGATTTCTCTACAGCTCGAACCATGATCACATTGCAAACTTGTTAGAAAAATGGCTGCCCTTTTACTTTTTACTGTTTCTCTGGTGATGCTGTTTTGCCGTACAGCAATAAAGGCCTGCAGAAGTGCTGCTTGTACGATAATGGCCCCTACGCCGCTGTAATCTCTGCGCCGATTCATACTGCTTCATCTCTGTATGTCGCTTTAATTGGGTTTGTGTTAAACTTTCCTAATGCTCTGTGATGTGTAAAAGGCTCTGCAGGCCTTTTACACATGTGGCAATGGCAAAAGGGGAAACTATCTGATGGAAATGGACATGTACTGATGGGGATTAAAGCAAGTACCCTGGAATATTCAATATTTTTAGCTGCAGGGCTGGATGAGTGTTAGTCAGCATCAACAGGTCAGTGATAAGTTACAATAAAATAAGTGTGTGAGCAAAGTTAATGATAGATCTACTGATGAAAGCATACCATAACAGCATTTACAGCATGTGTTCATCTACTTGTGCTGAAGGAGCCGCTTTGCTTTCAGTCTGATTTGCCATAGACCCCAGTAGACTGCAACACTTATTCTCAATGGACTAGAGGCAGGCTGGGGCATTCATGGAATAAAAGCAGGACTTTAAGGGCTGCAGCAAAAAGCAATTACTAATAAATGTCCCTGAATTGACCGACAAACAAAGGAGAGCAGGTCAGAGATTATGAAAGAAGTGCCCGACATGGAAAGACTAACCTTTTTTTATCGGGATTATGAGCTGAACTATCAACTACAAAAGGGAGAAAATGGATTTCACAAATAACTACAGGTTTGTGGTTTGCATTGAATGAATGCCTTTGAATGACACACTGAGGTCCAGACCTTAAAGACCACAATGCAGCGTACAGCCATGATTGAATAAAACATTTTGAAGTAATTAAGTCTGTGTACCTAAACATGCCTCTTTGATCTCCGTCTTGTCCGTCCTCTGAATTATCTTCACCACAAATATCACCGCCAGAGGGGTAAGGAAGGAAATTGCCTGGAAGAAAATCAAGATAAAAAAAGAGAGCAGTTATTACAGTGACATTGGAGATGCAGATTTTTTTTTTAGGTTACTCAGAAATGACTCCTGCCTCTGGGAATGACATGATCCTATCAATTATTCAGAGCTCATTTTAACAAGGCAAACCATGAGGCCAAACAAGCTCTAGAGTGCAGTTCTTGTCCGAACAGAGACATTTTGCCCTTCTCTGATTACAGATTTATTCACACCTCAGACTGTATTGATTACATTTCACCAAATTCAGCGTCACGCCTTTGTGCAGCACAGGTAACAAAACAAAGACCGGGTTTCAATTTCATTAGTGTAAATTCATTTCCCTGGAGAGCAGACAAACAGAGGAGAGCTCTCTGCCAATTATAAACTCATTTTGTGCCTCACTATCTTCTTCAAAGCAGCTACATTTATAACAGTAATCACACTTGGATTAATGGTTATAATGAAATTGCTGTATGAATTAATAATTTAATAACATACCATTTGTGGATGTGTTTAATGTTAATAAAATGTAAAAACACTTTGAGAAAGACAATCTTACAGTGCAGCATAGTGGTGTTATATTCTATGTACTATCGGTAATTTAGAGACACTTTTTGCTTATAAATACATGTTAAAGCTGCCTATAGTGGAAGTGCATGGTTACTTTGGAACATACTTGGATTTATGTTGTTAATGCACTTTAGTGCATTTCAAAAACACAGCGTTTGTCTAAAAAAAACCCGAGCACAACGATACAACACAGAAAACAACTTGAAACTGAAAGGCCCACATTGAACAGCTTCAAACCTTGAGCTCGAGTTGGTGCTATTTGTTACGGTCAGTTTTAGAGTTAGAGCGCAGAGACTTTTTTTTCATTTTAGGGTTCTTTTCGTAGTTAGTTGGAGCTTTAGTTTCGGAATTGTATAGAAATGGTGCATGTGAACTTAACCTTGCCACTATACTGTATATTGTGCGACCTTATACAATAACTTCAGCCAAATGGAAACTGTAAATTACAGAGCTTTAAATATATATATTATGTGCCAGCCATCACTGTTGGCCGCTGACCTTCACAGAATATTACACTTTTTCTTTTGTCTGGATCTTCACAATTTTAACGTTCTCTGAGCGCAGTGGTTGTGCAAAACGATGTGTTGCTCTGAAAAACATCCAAAGGTCACTTGACTCTGTACATCAATAAACGTTTCTCTGTTGAAAGACATCTTCAGTATGAATAACATTAACAAATTGATCTATATCTGAACAAGAGGCTGTTTGAAAAGATTGTAGCTCTCAGATCCACAGACTTTATGATGAAGGAGACATCATCTGCACGTTTTATTTTTACAATTAAATACACAATCTTACTCACAGCCTTGGTCCCTGACATGATTTTCATTTACCAGTGTAGCCTTGCTGCTGTTTTTACCAGTATCGCTGATCTTTTTATATCCATGACAGTGACATGACTTGATTAAACTAACTGGGCCTTTCCTTGCAATTATTCAACTCAACAATAACAAACAAGCAATGAAAAGACTCCTGTGCCTCTGTTATATGAAGGTCTAACCATGACCCCTGAGGCGGCATGCATACAAAGGTCAGGATGAGTCATTGTGTCGCTCGATATAAAGTCATCTCGAAGGATTATTTTTAAATGCTGTGTGGAGCTGACTGTTGTCTGTCGGCATCTGAAGCACGTCTTCTTGAGGTATAACCCGGTGGGCGCCGTTTTTTGTTTTTTGTTTTGTCTCCAGTTTATAATTTAGCAGCCTGTCATCTGCCTAGATCCAGAGATTATGGAGTTATTACGGTTTCAAACTTATTTACTACATTTGCTTTCCACAAAATATGTTGCTCAGGGCTTTGCTTTTCCATTTCAGTTGTCTAACACTGGAAATTTGTAGTTTATTGATAGATAATATAAAGGTAAAATCAATTTCGAAACTTCTACCCGCTCCATACCTAGATCTATTCGCAGCATTGTTTTTCTCCCGTGTTTAAAAAAAGGCTGTAAAGTCAAGCTGTCTAAAGTGAGTGGCGTGAAGACCACCCACTCTGCAGCTGTTTCGACACATAATGAAATGATTGATGTGTGAGGAAGAGCAGCGACGGACAGGAGCGAAGCAGCAGTCACTCACAATATGTCAGCCTCCAAAGAACTGGGATTTACGGCAATAGATGAGGCTTTATGTGTTAAATCGGATTGATAGGTTGATTAAACAGTGAGTTGCCGTTATCCACAGGGCAAAAAAAAAAAAAAAAGTCCTTTAAGTCTTTTAAAAAAGCTGTGAAATATCTTCTACTGACAATGCTCTGTAAGTTGCCAAGCATATGTCAAATGTTGAATTATTGGTTGACCAAACTCAGCTACATTGCTCATAAAGGCACTGAAGAATAAGGCAATGGAGTGAGGGCTCTAACTGGGTCCCAAAAATGATCCTATCCATCATGTTGTGCCTTGAGGACATCCAGAGCACTGCGCTGCTGTGCCCAGACCTAGATCTAAGCCAGAACAATTAACACTCTACATGCTTTTCAACATTGGGAGGTTACAGTACACAGAATAACCCTGCTATGAATTATGGGATATGTTAGGATAATCTTGATGAAAAAAATAATCACAGTGAGTTGGCTGGATTATATTTTAGTTACAAATGTGAATTTCTCATTCAAATAACCACTCTCTCAGTACAATGAATTTATTTTTTTGCTTTCCACAATGAATACCATGGCATATATATATAAAAAAATTCAAATATAAATAAGATAAAGATGCTTCTTAACAAGAGAAAATAATATATACACACTCAATACATTCATGTGCAAGGTACATGTGCAACATCCTCTGTATGTACAATAGTCAGCATTGATTTGTGCAATTTATAATGTGCAGAGGTCAAAGAATATGTACAAAAGAAAATAGAGGTAGTTCAGTTCTGTCTGTAATCCTGTTTAACTGTTTAAGAGTCTGGGGCAGGTCATTCAGGCTTCATTTTTTGTGAAATAAGTTATACACTATTATTATTTTTTTTTTTACAGGAAATATTGTTTGTACATACAGTAATTGTTTCTTTCCAGCAGCAAAAACAGCCCCGATTGTTGCTGTAAGAAAAACCCAACAGAGACACCCAAGAGAGCCTCAAGTGTTTACCTTGAGGTTATTACGGCTGTTTTTTTTACTGTCTGCAGTGGGAGGCAGAGGAGAAAAGGGAAAAAAAAAACATTTTCGCTCAAGCTGCATTGACTTGAGTTTTCTCTTGACCCTGCACCACCCACTTGTGTCCACAGGGAGATGATTTCTGCCACAGGAGACGTATCAGCACATGCCAATGAAGCCCTTCTCGTATCTGTCAACACAATGCAGCCTCCACCTCTGCACAGACCGGGAGCTTACAGTATTGATCGTGGCTCCATGCAGATTATGAGCTATTACACTGAGGATGTGGTTTATGTAGACCACAATAACTGAGAAGTATTAACAGGAAATCAAGTGTGTAATACCAGGAATAAATTAATTAGACAGAGGCACTCACAAACATGACTCTCTTGGGGATGTGGTCCGACTCCACGAGGGGATTCTTGTACAGCCACAGCTCCTCCGGCTGGATCACTCGCTCGAACGGCTCCAGGAATTCAGTAAAGCTGCAGCACAAAACACACAGACATATAAACTCAGACCCGGGTGTGTGAAATATGGAGAGTTGTCACAATATATTTGATAAAGCAGCCAGTTTAGGGAAAAAATCTGGCAACAGCTAAGCATTAAATAAACAAAAAGGTCCATTGGATTGAATTGTGCCTGAATTCAAACATTAAATCAAACTGAGATCAAAGCATTCACCATGACATCTTTCTTTGGCTTTTGCATTAAAAAGACTAAAGAAGTGAGTAAATCCTCATGTAGGACTTGAGTCGAATACTGCGGCAAAAAGTAGTTGTTAAAGAAAAGATTGTTTCTCTTTCTGGTTTACACTCAGGTTTTTAGAGAACTGCACCTGTTATGGGAGTCTTTTATGTCAAAAGTTCTGCTCAGGTTTAATGCAATTTCTGGAGCAAGGAAGATTTTTATTGAAGTTAGTGAGGAGTTGGCGATGGAGCGTGGTTTGGAGCTTCTGAGTCGACTCCTGGGTTTGAGCATCCTCTGATACATGAAAGACAGAAATAAGGGATGAAGGAGAGCAGTGGACTGGAGGAGCACAGAAATGAGAATAAGGTGAAGTGGAACCAGGTGCTGTTAATAAGTTTGGGACAGGAAGAGGCGGGACTGAGGTGTGGTCCTGCTCCTGAACTTTAGATAACAATCATCAACCATTCAACTCACTAAGCAATAGACATAATGCTTTTGACTCTACTAAACTTTAGTTTATTTGTGACAGGTGCCATTCATTTTTCCTTGGGATTGACTGTATTTTTGTTTTGCCTGAGTGAGTACTCGTCCAGTCAACAAACTGCATTGAAGCTCCTTTTTGACAATAGAAAAGCCTCTAAAGGTTTGCTGTACAAACCCGTACAACTCCATTCCAGTGGAAACACGTCTAAAGATGCTTTTCAAGTATGTCTAAGCCGACTGGTTCTCCCCAGACACCTCCTTCAGGTAAACTCTGAGGTGTTTCCAGTCCAGTATCTGTCCTGGAGCTGCCTCTAGGTCCTACCTTCCTGCAGTACAAAATGCGACACAGACCCATCCTTAACCCACCTCTCCTATCAAGCTTAGCATTGTTTGAATTTGATCACTATACCAATATTTGAATGCCATATGACTTTCAGCCTTCATGGTGTGCGCTTCCAGCTTAAGATAAGTTCTTAAACTGTGTTAAGACCTGGTTGGTTGTTCTACAAACACTGATAAGTACGTCTTCACCCGAGATCACCTCCGCTAAAAAGCCCTGTTGTCTCCCTCTCGCTGACGGAGTGGGAACAAATTAGCATGCTCTTGCCTCCTCCGTCTCGTCCCTGGCCACCCAGTAGTCTGTCAAGCTCGACCTTGTTCTCCGTCGTATCAACAAAGTTTTTTGTTTTTTTTTCCTCTCCTTTTTTGTCACTGAGCTCAAACAATTCAATACCCCGCCGTGTTCAACAGTCAGACAACAGCGTACCTCATGGGGCCGAGGAAAGCCCTGGGTATTTAAGCACAAGACTTAAAGCGGGAAGACAGCGGGGCAGGAGTTCTTACAAAAGTTTAAAATTGAAGCTTAGTATTAAAAATGTAAAAGAAGGAAAAGGCTACTCTGCTATAAAGATAAATCGATTTCTCTGCAGTTTATTAAAATACCACAAGCTCCCAGAGAGGTAAATTACCCACAATCCATATAATTTAGCTCAGTGTGTGTCTTGCTTCAGGCCACTTTATTTGTGTTGTACTGTCATTTACCACATAGCTGTGATTATTGAATGTATAAATACTCCTGTGGACTTGTAATGTCATAGGTGTGCGGTTAAATTGGTTTCTATTAAATAAATACACCAGGGCTGTCAGTCAAAGAGATTAAATTAAATCAGTGTCGTCAGATGATATTCCAGAGACGCTGGCTGATAAATGAAAGTCATATCAAGGGACAGTGATAATGATAATTGACTGAAGAGGTTAAAATCTGTTAATTGTTTGAGTTATGGGTTAATTTTAAGATCAGTAATGGTTTATGCTGCTTTCCATAATCTGGAGTCACACTGTGCTTTCTCATTTACTTACCATTTTGGACACTATTGTTATATGTTTAAAATGATATTATATGCCGTTTCTAGCAGAGTCTATTTTGTCACTGTCCAAAGACTCTAAAGATGAACTAAATTCCCCAATGTAGTGAAATGAATATTGTTGTAGTGAGTGAGTAGATGAAATGAGATGATGAGAAAATGGGGCAGAAAATGGATATATGAATAAATTGCAAATCCATCCACTGTTTCACTTTTTATTTAAATGCAAACATCACTTAAAGTTGCAATAGCAACAGAATAAATGCAAACAATTATTTGGCAACAATCATTATTGCAGCAATTTCTTGTGAATTTTACTAAAATGTTGAATTCTAACAGATAATGTGTTTTCTACATGTTGTATCAGGAAAAAATAAAATAAATCCAGTGTATTTACAAGAAATATTTACAATGCAACACAAAGTTACTTTCTTTTTTTTTTTTTTTTTTGGCCTTTTTTGCTTTTATTTGATAGAGACAGTGGAAATTTGGAACGAAGGTCAGAGACAGAGAAGAATGACATCGGGCAAAGGATCTGAGCTGGAATCAAACCTGGGTCGCCTGAGTATTTTGCATGCGCTCTACCAGGTGAGCCACAGGGGTCTCCTAAAATTCACCTTTTTAACAGTGTATCATTAATAACCTAAAAGAAAAACAACCAGAATATAATTGTAAGTCAGATAAAAGAATAAGAGCACATCTGGCTCTGGGACAATGACTTTGAAAATATAAAACAGAGGATATTCATTAGGTCTATTGGGTAAATAAGACTGTTTTCAATATATTAGAAGTGATCACAAGCCCAAACAAATCCACCCACATTCACTGTGGTTCTCTGATGATGTTTGTCTAGTCTAAATCACACTCTTTGTAATTTGAAGCTGTCTTTTTTTCTAAAAGTGGTCCCTAAGCGATGCACATCCTTTAGATATAGAGTCAGATCAGAAAAACTCCTCTGAAAGTAATGACACTCAATCACTCAGTCAGTCGTGGGCACAGACACGGGTATTGATCACTTAATGGAAGATGTCAAGCAGAATAAATGTGGGATCCTCGGGAAAACGCGGGGAAACTTAGACAGAGCTGAGAAAAGTTAAACGCCCGTACTAAGTAACATTAGGAGAGCTCTAAGATTTATGTGCACAATTAGGTCCATCCCATGTTGCGCTGCTTGCAGTCTTCTTAATGAGCTGGCTTAAATGGATGTATGAAGTGTGTAGTTTAAAAGCTGATTATTACAGTGGTGAATTTGTCCCTTTTGTGGCACAGTGTAATTTATAGCATTAATGTATTTCAGACCCAGAAGCCAAGGAATTTGTTATTTTCCTCCAGTGAACAAGAAGTACTAATTGCCGGCACAAATAAATGCAAAAGCGCTGTGAGGGAATACAAATCACAAATGCAAATACAGGTCTTGGCAAAGCTTTGGTCCGTCGAGGTTTTAAAACTATATGGGTTTAATTTATTTTTGGCTCAGTTTAAGCACAGGAGACAATGGCCAGATACTTCCAACGATCATAAAAAAGACAGCTCACAAAACCCAATGCTTTCTTTATATCTTTAGAATTAGCCAATATAATATTTAAGCTTAGTGGAAGATACAAGAGTAAAAAAACGAAACCCACCCAGACACAGGAGAATACGCAAACTCCAATAGAGTCAATGCTACATTACCACGGTGCCAAGAGCAAGTCTAATTAAATGCTGGTCAATAAAGAAGCCAATAAACTAATTTAATGGCTCTCAAACTCAGCTGAAAACTTGGAACTATTGCCGCCATTAAACAATTATGCCATAAATATGTGCGCACTCTTATGAAGAAAGTGTCTTTGAAATACGTTTATTTAAAATGATTTGTCTTGTCTGCTTGCATGTTGATGAGGCAAAAAAAGCTGATTAAAATGTATGTTTTCCAAAATATCCATGTATGTCAGCATAAATTTAGGAGATTGCACTTGGCCTGTTTCTAAAGCTATATTTTATAATCTATTAGGAGATGGGAAGTTTAGTTTAATTTGGACTATTCCCTTTGAAACGAGGATGATGAAGTGTCTAAATTAAACCTTGGGCCATGTTTTAAAGTTCATACAGTTTACAGAAGATTGGATCTGATAGTAGCTCAATACTGAAGTAAGTCGAAGTATCAGTAGCAGCAGTGGTGGTTGAATAATGCTCTCCCAAACAACTACACCCCTCAGAGTCATACATTCATCACGCGTCTGCTCCGGTGGTGCTGCCCTTTGCCGACGGCAGTGAAGGCATCCTGACTCTTACCCCACTCCACTGCAATCCATCAGTGAAAAACTCGAACTGCCTGCATCCTCTCCGCTTGTTTGTTCCACATTATTCACAAATGTTCTTATTTTCCGTCTCCACAGGCCGCAGGAAAAATCAATTATTTCTATATCTGTGTTAAGGACATGCAGCATATTACGCACAGTGGAAAATGTATTTGTCTGGTCCGCTGCTAACACGGCGTCATGGTTCATTTCACAGCTTGCTGAACGCGTGCGCCAGACTGACTTCAGCTTCGTACAATAAACTACTCTGTGCTAACGATACACAATATGCTTCGTGGATGACTCCAGCTGTGTTTTATTGCACAGACAGAGATATGTCATTAGACCCTAAGCCAATTGATTAAGCTATGACAGACAGCCAAAAGAAGTGTCAAAAAGACCAGCCACCAAAGACAACAGGAAAATAAATATACTGTAATGTCTCAGAGGTTTATGAAGCTGGAAGTGATTACCTTATTTGGTAAAAACTAACATTAAAGACATTATTGTTCACATGTCGTAGAGTTAGGCCAAGCACAGATGATAACCACAATCAGTGTAGTTACAACATAATCATCCTTATGGATAAAAAGAGTATGCTTTTACAGCTAGTATCACTGATGACTGGGTACACTCATCTCTAAAACTTCTTTAAACAGAGAAACAATCCATGGATGAAACTCCAAAGTGAAACATTGATCATTCAGACAATTAGACAGAGTTATTTATTCTCACACAGGAGCTGGAGACTGCTTTTGGACATGAGGCGGTACACCCTGAACAATCAGTCGTCAAGCATGAGGTTAACACTCTCAGACAACCATTTACGCTCAGATTTATTACCTGTGTTCAACTAGAAGTCATCACCTGACCGAGGAAGTCTGAGTGCCCAGAAATAAAGAAAGAATTATGGGAAAACATGCAAACTCCACACAGAAAGGACACTACCGAGCTTGGGAATCGATCCAAACACCTTCTTACTGTCTGACTGAAGACTTTTTTGTAGTCGAGTCTTCTCTGAGCCAACCCTCACCTCTGTCTAAAACTGTTCTTGTTAGCTGCAGAATCCACTCTTTCTTGACTATGCTCCAAGGTCATTATCCACTGCAGTGGTCGACCTGTCACTCTCAGAGGCTTATCTCGGCTCCATTCACTAACGTCTTAATGTGTTTGAGAAGCATATCCCCCCGAGGTACACTCCCAGATAAGAAATTATCTCCACGTATTTGATTTTGTGAGCACGGCCACTAAACACCTGCAATTCTATTAATGTCCAATCAAATGACTGATTTATTTATTTAAGCTCAAATGACAGGGCTATGTGTTACTAATTTGTAAACCAGCTCAGGGAAATGTTTCAGCGAGATAAGAAATTCAATAAAATGACACAAGCTCAGGGTGGCAATCAACACATTCACTGTGGCACTTCACTGCTGCCTTGTTTGCTGTGGATGATCGCTTTTATAAACTTGAAATGAAAAAGCCTTTTAGACATGTAATATGGGCTTCTTTCTTTTGGAGCGTTAGTATCAGATCCTTTCCAACAAATCAATACCGCCCTCTGAGGATATTCCCTGGCTCGCAATTCAGATTGAGTTTTCGGCTCATCTTCTCTTTTCTAATTATAAACTTTATTAAAAAGAAAGACTCCAATATGGCTCAGTTGTTCTGTCAGGACGCTGGGCTCTGAACCCCAAACACTGCTGGATTTCATCAGTTCTTCATCCATCATTTCAGCTTCGTGGACAGATAGTCAGCGACCTTTGTGGAAACAGGAGGAAGTGCATTATCTTGGCAGTTCATTGTCTCCCATATTCATATCTATATTGTATCTATATATGTCCCAAAAACAAATTTCCTTTCACAGACTCTCTCCTGAAGTGGAGAGGCTGAAATCCTCCTACTAACCCAGGAACGCCATTTACAGGACACATTTTGGTGGTGTCTCATATTTTCTACTGCTCTGAAAATGTTTTATGGCCATCCTTGCAGTAACCATAAAAGTACAATTCTTGAAAGCTGGGCTGCATAGATTGCTAGCAGCAGGTGAAAAGAGTAGGAGGTGCACAATTCACGGCTGTCGACAGAGGAGGCTTTCTGAAGGAGGAGGGCCTCTGTGGATTACAGTCACATTAGTGGAGCTAATGCCATGGTTTGTGGAGGTAATGACAAACACAGCGTGAACACTCATTTATCCCGCAGCGGAATAAATGTAATAACGAGAGAGGCAGGATGGCTGCATTATGGAGGAAACAATTGAGAGGCAACACCTGATTAGCATGAAAAAAAAACATGTTTGTTTGTGGTGTTTATGGCTGATTTATTCTGTGTGAGACTGTGAAATTAACTCTACTTACTGAAATATAAATCTACAAACCAACAGGCAGTTTTGTCTGTGTCTGTCCGAGCAATCATAACTAATCCACACAATTTCATTAATGTCTGTGATTTGCTATGTACTGATTGAATATTCATTAATACCCATGGCCAACTCCACAGACAGTGTTTAGCTCCTCCTTTTGGAAAGCGGACCACTCTGATGGAACCAAAGGCCAAAGAGCTCTCAAAGTACAGTATAGTGTGCTTTTTGGGCACATTAGACCCCTTTTGGTAATAGAAATGCCCCCATATTGACCAATACTTTCAATTTCTATACAGTTTGAAAGATTTAACGACATACAGAATGAGAGACAAGAAAGTAAACAAATAAGATCTCCCAAATTCGCCCGAGGAGTGTGAAACTCAACAGTGTTCTCGAAGGCAGATTCTCATCAGAGCTTCAATAAGACCTTAAAGCCCTCGGACACCAGCACTAGGAATATATTAACTCCTTTTGAAGCCATAAACTCAAGGCACTAAAAGAACTCCCCTGAGGAACTAAGGGGAATCTTATCCTGTTTTATTAGCTTGAGTTTACTCCATCCAAAGACATTATTGAGCACAAGTATAATGGCGTCTATATGAACCGACAGGCCGAGTCCTGGGAGTTGTTCAGATAACGCTTACACTGAACTTCTCACAAACGTGGTGAAGTCTGCCGCCAAGTACAGATGAATATATGAGTGGTCACAGAGTTACCCACACTCATCTACATTTCCACAGAGAGCAAATTACAACCACCCTTTAGATTTGGCTCTGAGCCTTCCCACCTGACCTTTTCCGACGCTGAAACTTTTTTAGCATCTTCCCTACTTGTCTTTTTAAAGCACTGCAATTGGGCCAATTCATCATCACTGATTCTTAGCCATCTCTGCTGCATGCATATTTAAAAATATACTGAAAACAACTCAAGCCAAGGAAATAAAACTGAATTATTTCTCAAGAGCTTCCCCTCGGCTGCTGAGGCTCTTTAGAGATTTACCACACTACAGCATCAAGAACAATACGAGCAGTCATTTGAATGCTCTTGATTTAAAATGCACTGAGTGGAGAATATGAGGCTACAGTCTTAAGAATACATATCATCATCTGCTGTGCCACAGTGACAGGGAAGTAGCTGAATTATTCCTCTTTAATTAGCTCTACGTTGCAAAGCAATTAGGCACAGAGAGGAGGGCAATAGTTGGATTAACTCAGGCAAACTTTGGTCTCCTGAAAGTCTTTTGGCAGTTAATCAGTGTGAAATATACAAAAGCGGATCGTTTTTATCAACACTGATCCCATTATGTCAGTAAGGTTTGTCCCTGCTGCAGCCAAAAGCCACATTTACAAAGGACTTAGATCTCACTAATGGTCAGACTTTAGTGATACTCCACATTCAGATGTTGCCCTTTTAAGAAAAATAAGAAAGAAGAAAGAAAGGCTTATGGACGTTAACTATTCACCAACTCTTTTGTGCTTACTCAAGTCTGTCTACAGAGGAATCCAAGTGTAACAAACACTTTTTTATTTGAAAAACAGTGGCGTCAGAATTAGTCATTGTTTAGAGTCATTTCCCTGAGATCATATTCCCTTTACAGATAAACAAAAGAAAGGGAAAATGGCTGCTAATGAGGAGGGGATTGGAGCAATGAAAGAGATGCAGTTTTTAAGTTATGTCAGTGAGCATATGAAATGTTGATTTAATTAACAATAAATCATGGTGTAATAAAAACAGTGGATGTGGTAAGAGGAAGTCTTGTTTCAGTAACAGTCAGTGGAGCCAATTGTAACAGGAGCTTTAAAATGCAATGTGTAGTATTTGGCAGATATTGGCTCTACTGTTGTACCTGCTGTCAGTCTCTGAGGTACAGATCCAAATAGGTTTCATTCTCCTTATTGTACTACACAATGCTTACACCTTTTCTTTGGATTTAAACATGTTCACTGGAGGGACAGCAGCAGAGTGGTGAGCACAAAGGGTAACTTCAAATGTATATCTTTTGGTTTTGTTATGATGCTGCTACTTAAAACTTGATTTTCCCTCAGAATCAATAAAGTCTCTATCTAAAAATCTAATCCCCTCCTTTCTCCAGACTGTGAGCTCCTATACTGCAGGAAAATACTGTTGTTATTGAACAAACACTTGAAAAAGGAGAGATGGTGAGTTCACTTTCACATGTCCTGAACTTTTATACAAAATTGTGTTTTCTAAAAGTTAAATATTAATGGTCTTTTTTCTCCGGTAGTGCTCAGTTTGTCCTCTCTGTGCAGTTTAATAAATTCTTGAATACAGGTAGGCATGCTCCATTTTAGAAAACTGTACACAACACAAGTTTACTCACAGCAGACCGATCCATACCTGATACTAGTTTAATGCTATAGACCAGACTAAAATACCTTTGAGAAACGGGCCTCAGAGCTCCTATTAAATTACACTTTAGATTGTGTCCAGGTGCAGATGGCCAAAAGGCAGCTCTAACACGGCACAGCTCACTTAGCAGAGAGTGACCTTCACCTCTCAACGGAAGGAAAATATCAAGGAGCTTTACAATATGAGCAGCACACAGGCACCAAGCCATATGTGTCTCCGAGTCTGGCGTCTGCTGCTAGAGCTTGAATTGTTATTTTTGACTTTGCCCCGGCGTCGTGCTCAGGTACGACTGAAGTCCAGGGACACTTTGGGAGCTTGTCCATTTACGTCTGACCGCATTTAATTTGGCATCAGTTAAGTATGAAGCATTAGTGTGTGTGTGTAATGAAAGTGTATGGGGAAAAGCTGAACAAGTGCCAGATTTAAGACAGAATTTAAAATAATTTTCTCACCAGATCAGAGGCCAACTTTTCTCTCAGCCTGACTTTACTTATCACTCCACTGTTTTAAGGGTTAGGGTTACAAAGCTATTTAAAAACGGCTTAAGAGATTTACGAGCTGTTAGCATCAGCGTTTGTACCAAAGCCTGAGGGAAATTCATCCTTCTCCGTCGAGCACATCTTCTGCATCATTTACCGCCGGCAAATTCCCATTCCCAGTCGTACACGCCATGAAATCGAAGTGAGGAATCTCAGTGTTCAATCAAGCTCAACGGTCAGCTGTGGATCAGTTTTGATACGGCTTTTAGGTTTTACTGCACTGATCAAAAAGATATTGAAACGTGAAACCTTTAAGTTAGTTTGGGTTTTTGAAGTTGAGCTGTAGGTGGGAGCTGGGAATTGTATAAGCTCGGGACGAAGAGTCTAAATGAGTCTCAGTAAGTCTGTAATGAGCCAACAGAATAGTTAACCGGCAAATGTCACGAAAAAAAATAACACTTGGCCTTATCTAAACAAATCAATAACAAAGTGCATTACATAGGGTTAGGGTTAGTTAGTCAGTAAGATTTATTTCATGAAAATTTGACACATTACATGGTTTTTAGATAAAACTGGGGAATGCACTCTTCTAAGTTGGTCATTTTGTCAAAAGTATTAAACAAATAAAGCTTTTTACATATATTTTTTGTGAATAATAATGGATAATCCTGATTCAAATTCAATTCAAAGTTTCAACCATAAACCTTGCAATCATGTGGTCCATGGAAACACAAAAACACCCGCTTAAATCAACATGCACATTATCAACATGCAGCAAAGTGCGTGAATTTGGCTAAAGACAGTTTATACAATGGGATTAACATTAGTGGCCAAGGTAAGAGTGAGCTGGTCTCTTTAGAAACTCATCTCTGACCTGAGCTCTCATGCACTGCTCTGTGACAAGTCCTGCCTCTGTCTGCAATGTACTGTTATCTGATTGGTTAATTGATCCTTGCGTGTGATTGGCTGGAGCTAGTTTGTTAGCATCAATGAGCAGGACGGAAGAACATCTTGTGGTATTCTAATTTTATCGTTAAGCTCACGGTATATCCACTGTAAACTATGGGAAACTTTATATCGTCAACAAATTGGACTGTTTTCTACTAAAAGCCTTTTGCTCTCAGTTGAAATAAGGTAATATTAAAAGCCAGATCTGATTTCATTCATTTGTTCAGGTAAGTCTTTTGATATTTTCTCCCAGTGCTCGTTCAGTGCTCATTACAGGAGCTGCAAGAACAGTTTTCACCTCGAGCTAATACGACTTTCATATATAGCCCTAGTTCAAAAAAATCAGAAACACTTTAAATTATCCAGCCATATGTCATGAGTGAGACAGGTTTCTGGCTCTGTGAGTCCTGGCAGCGTCGGGACCCTGTGGTGACTGGCACGAAGACAGGACGCTCAGAAGAGGCCAAATCAGCCCCACACTGCTTTGGACAGCTTCTCAGCACCTCAAAGGTTTGGACTTTGTCAGAGCAGCAGCCTTTAGAAGTCGACAAAAAGCCATCATTTTAAAACAAGGCTCGGATTAAATTAGAACAAAGAAGTGTCCAGAAATATTGTTTCATCTATAATTGACACAAAATCCTTTTAATGATCACATTTAGTCTGAGTTTAGACTTTTAAGTGTTCAGACTTACTTTGATCTGGTAATGATACTAAAATAGCTCGAAATGGTAAATCGTCACAAAGAGAGCAAAGTGTTTAGATTTGGGATTACTTTAATACTTTTCATTGTCTGGCGTTAAATATTTATCTGTCTTTTGTGTAAAATGTAGTATAATGATAGCCTTGTAGTTGCAGATGAGCAGCGTCAATAGCAGCAGCGCTACACTTTTTATCTTTTTATCAAGTTAAAAACATCATCCAGTGACTTTATCTGGAGTAGCCTTAATGTTTATAAAGGAGCTGACTCACTAATGTTGTCTACCCAATCACTGACAACACACATATGTCGTCAGTCTGTTGATATTTGCCAAATTTATCTTCTTAAATTACCTTTTTTTTTTTTTTACCATTTTTTCAACATTTTGCTGTCGGTTTATGTAATACTTCTTACAGCTGCTTACAAACAGTACAATGTATAAGACTAAGTGAATACAAAAATAGAATAAAAAAGGTCTAAAGCACGTAATTCCTCTTCACAAAGCCACTTCCCATATTGAGCCTCTCTGCAGGAGCTGATCTGTGAAATGTGCTGTCATCATAGTTTAACCTACAGAAGAGCTGGTGTCTGTGATGACGGATGGATGTGAGTCGCACATTTTTTTTCTTTCTCAAATCTATCACAGGCTGAAAGGAGGTACAGTGCACTGTCAGCTAACATAGTTTATTATTCATATTCTGCCTCAACAAAATCAAACTTCCTGCTGCTGCAAACAGGTACTAATGATTTATTAACAAACCATGCTCACGTTAAAGGGTTTATTTTTGAGGAGAAAGAATGATATAGAAAGTAACTGTTGATGTAAATGTTATTATTATTATTTTATGTGGCTTGCCAACCAAAGTCTGCATTGTGACTATTTATGAAGATAATGTTTGTGAAGCACTGGCAGTGTTACAATTTACTGCAGATATACAATGTAAAAACTACAAATAAAAAATCTGTTGCATTTATGGTAAAAAAAAAAAAATTAAAAATCTGGCAGCTGTAATCACCAGAGTTTCACTGTGAAAAAATACAGAAGAACTTTTCTTCAATATTGCAATAAAATTATATCAGTAATGTTGATTTAATCTTTCAATGATTATAGCTTACGCTTTGATCAAAGTTTTATTGTTAAAATTTAACATTTCACAACCTTTCACATTTTTAAACAGAATAAAAACATATATTTAACATGGAAATACTTTTTGTTTTAAAGGCAAAAAAAAATGGCAGCTGTGTTTTGCATTTGCATTTTCCATACAAAATAGATAAAAAAAAATAAAATAAAATCATAAACAAATGCAAAAATACAGTTTTGTCAGTTTTGTTTCTTGCGTTTAAAGAAACAGGATTTTGACTGATTTCGGTTTTGAGGTTTTTTAGCGTGACATTTTTAACAGTGTATTGCAGTATTAGCCTATTTTAGTCATGTAAATATTAGTAAAATGTTAGTATTTCTTTAATATTTTAATGTTTAAGATCATATTTGAATACATAAAATCTCTCTAAAGCACATTTAAGCACATTTATATTGAAAATTGAGTCATAATTCATTTTCACAAAGCCACTTCCCATATTGAGCCTCTCTGCAGGAGCTGATCTGTGAAATGTGCTGTCATCATAGTTTAACCTACAGAAGAGCTGGGGTGTCTGTGATGACGGATGGATGTGAGTCGCAGCAGGTGAGCGTCTTCTCCTTCACAAATCTATCACAGACTGAAAGAAAAAAAAACACTCTGGGGCTAACAGATTTAACTCAGTCAGAAATACTGCACATGCCTCTCCGGTAAAATCTAAACTACCTCCTGGGGTTGGATGAATGTAGGCGACCAGGTATTATTGATTTATTAACAGACCATTGCTGTGATTTCATTAGGACTGAGGTCAAAGTGGAGAAAGAAGGAGAGGCACACATTTAATTATCTCATTTTATTTCATTCATTACCGAAGCAGCAGGTCAGAACGAAAACGGCACAGACCTGACAGCTAAAGTGATCTCATGTGAGCCGTTATTGTAAAGGTGAACCGGATAATTGCATGAAGTTTCAATCTGGTGAACAACAGTCTACCTGAGCCACTCCTGTGGGCTTCTTTGAATCTTAAATCAAAACAGAGAAAGTAAAGTGGCATGTTTTAGATTAAAAAGAGGCTAGCTGCAACAGACGGGAGCAATTCGGTGTGGGGTCTGTGTGGTTTACACTGAAGGTGGATGAGACTGTGATTGCTGCCCTTGGAGACAGAAGTTTTAAGGAAGAAACAAATTGCTGCCTTGAAGGAGTAGCATCTTTTCTCATTTCCTTTTCTATCAAGTCACAATAAAGTGAAACGGCCCTTTCTGGTGGCTCTAAAATCTCAATGCACCAGATGTGACATTGTAAACCATTAGAGGATAAAACTGAGACAAATTGAATCATAATGTAGTCTCATCTGCAGAATGCATAGACAATAAAATCACACTGGATCAGATGACTGCTGAGATCAGTGCAGATAAGACGTGATGGAATATTTAGTTGTTTTCATTCCCGACACGTAATTTATAGTATTGAGCCGTTCCCTACAGCTTTCTGTCCTGTGTCACTTGTGTTTTGAAAGTGGTGGGCAGTTTGTTTTATTGGTACGCTTTTATTTATTCATGTATCTAAGAACAAACTCAGGGGAGTTCAAGTTTAAAATTGAGAAAAAAAAACGTCATCCTAAGCCATGCACAAACAGAAAAATCAATCAAGAACAGGATTATTTTTTTCAAGATCGGCAAATGCAAGGCCTTGATGATCATCTATGACCAGTTTTTACACCATACATCTTCTATTTATCCCCATGTCCAGTTACTCTGTTTGTCTACAGACTGTAAACATGTTTAGTTTACTCTTGCCATTGTGTCAAACTGATAGGTGGGTTGAAGCTTGGGAGGTACACTGCAATGAAAATGAGTCTTGCTGTTGTGACTTTCCTTATCAGGCACTTTGCTTATCATTATATTGTTCCATATCTGAGAAATAACAAAAAAAATCTATTAAAAATGAAACTAAGGGGAAAAAAAACTAAAAAATAGTTCATATTATTAATTAACTTTCATTTTTCTGGTAATATGAGCTCATGAGACAAGACCAAAAAGTACTGAAATACACATTTATAAAACAGCCTTACCTCATATCTGTCCAGTTGTATTGAATCAAAGTAAATTGGAAAACCAGGAAAAGGGATAAAGCCAAGTGCAACTGAAGAGGCTCGACTAATAGGAAACAATTAACCTTGCGCTGCAGCTGGATTCTCGCGAGATTTGGGAGTTTCCAAAACTCTTGTAAATCCATCTTGTATCGCGCCAACCAAACCGCTTGAGTTGCGAACCGTGGGCCCACCGGACTCTTTTGACCAATGATGTTACAGCACTAACAGGTAGAGGCGGGTTTTTAATTTGAAGAAACCAACAAGCGCTCTTTTCTCCTCTTTGTTTTCAACATGGCTACGCCGAAAGACATTCTATCTATAAAGACATGCTATCGAAACCGTTTTATCAGAAGTAGAAAGTATTCTTTGAAAGAAGCTCAAAGAGTGGCACGTCTTATCGCTGCTATGATTGGTTAAAGAAACCTCATTCTAAGCGGATACTAGTCGGTGCTTCATCCAATCAATTACCAAGTTTTTGACAGAAGGCGCCTCCCTTTTGCAAACTCTTTCAACGGGAGCCTTCCCAGATGGTACTGCGAAATAGACTATTGTCTGTGGAGCAGTTCTATCTGGCAGAGTCAGGTTAGGAAACAATAAGACTGATTTAAATGTGACCAGTTCTGTTCCACTGTGGATTTGGTGAGTTTTGGTCTAAGTTTTTCCTCTTAACTCACTGTGGCCCACTGAACAGGCCAATAAAACCAATGCAACCAGTGGTAAAGTCTGCCTTTGGAGACTACATTAATTATTTAGAAGATATGTATGTATTTTAAACAAACATGTATTTTAAACATTTTGAGCTGTTGCAATACCATGATACTGTACTGTGATTTTTCCTCATGGCTGCAATACTGTTTGAATTTCCTTATGTCAAATACCTAGTTGACACCAGTCTGTGACACCCCAGAGCATGAACAGGAGAGAGACCACTGACCAAATGATTTATTAAACCATGGGATGAGACTGCTTGAATATTTATGCTGTATTCTGTAAGGCAAGGCTTTTGGGAGCACACTAAATGTCACATGCCTTCACTCTCTCTCTGTTACAGCAGGGCTTTGACCAAATGTGTCAAGAATCCACCGCTGTTGTCACAGTCCGGGGAGTACAGAGAGGAGCCAGATACATGCTGAGTGACACTCTGCCTGCCTGGCTTCCCCCGAGACAGGCCTTGCCTTCATGAATGGACTAAAAAGGAGAAGACAAAAGTAAACACTGTCTTTGTCTTGTCAGGCTAAACCTTAGAGAAAATCCAGCATCAGAATATAGATTTTGGGGTGTTCTTGCCAATTCAAGATGCAGCAGTGTATAATGGGAAGCAAGTAGACGCTCACTGCAGGTGTGCGGCTGTGATAAAACCCATAGGGACAGTTTAAAAAGGTCAGAGGTCTGTATTTGAAGGCATTAGGAAACGTAATGGTGTGGAGCTGGCAGGACTTGCTGAGGAACACAGGGAAATGACTGGGGAGTAGCAACACACAGAGAGGAAGGTTTGTAACGTGCAGGGACAGAGAGGAGCCAGGCCACACTCAAATGATTTAACAGCAAATACTTCACCAGTGCAGTGCATTTATTCATTAAGAACGCTGGAGAAATGCACCGGCTGCAACAGACCATCGGTGTCGCAGCATCAGATATGTCTCCATTAGACTGTACCTCCTCTGCCTCTTTAACACATGTTCCATATGAAATAGTGGAGTAGCTATGTTTTTTTCTGTGTCTCGCTTTAGCTCTCACTATTAGCTTTGTTTTTTATGTCTTTAAGGCACATGCAAATCTAATTGCACAACTGGGACTGCTTATAGGGTATGTTCAGTACTGCTGTTCAGCTTAACAGCACAACCTCAAGTGGAAAATTGCTTTGAAACAACCTCAACAACATGTACTAATAAGATTTACTTGTGCATTTAGTCATTCATTTTACTTCCTACACAAAGGTTTATTAGTGATGTAGTACTCCAGCCTGGTCTTGAGACTTAAGAATATTTTGTAAAGGTCTTGGTCTTATCATGGTCTCCATCCCTAGAAGTCTTGGTCTCAAACCTGTTTTTACTCGGTCTTGGATGCCAATACCAACCGAGACCAACCAAGACCAACCGAGACCAACCGAGACCAACCGAGACCAACCGAGACCAACCGAGACCAACCAAGACCACAAATGGCATTTGTCTGATCTTGGGATTGAATGAAAACCTCAACATTTTATGAGTCTGGACTTGATCAAATTGATTTTTTAACTGTCTCATTCATTGATTCATATTGAATAAGTATATTGTACACTGGTTCTGGTCTTCATTTGGTCTTGACCTGGTCTGGCCTGGTCTTTACCTTGGCTCAGTCTCAATAGCTCTTGGTCTTGTCTTGGTCAATGCGTTCTTGACTACAACACTAAAGTTTTCTGGCTTACTCACAATATATACTTATATTACAGTGAACAGAACTCGTGTAATTGTGTTTTACTCTCGTTCCCTAAAAAAACAACTCACAGTTTGCAACAGTTTTCTTGTACAGAAACTCTTACTTTCACAACAAACCTAATTAAAAATACAACCCCTGTGGAGTGAAGTGATGCATGTTAGGTTGAGAAGCTAGAATGCTCTCAACTAATCAAACTGCTTTGCTATTAAACAAAATATTGTATAATTAACATTAAAGAGCTTAATGAACAACAGGACGATGGGAGCTCATTTTCAAGTAACTTAATTTGACTCTCGTTGTCTGAGGGTGACAGAAATGATGTGTTTCTCACTTAACCTTGAAATTTAAAATCAGCAAAGGTCACATTTTCAGCTTCAGTGGATCTCCGGCTTTGAACCAGATGATTATCACAGACCTGCTCGGGCGCAGATAATTAATGCAGCTGTACAAATGACATCTTCGGTCGTTTCAAAGGTTAAAGAGTGAGTCCACAACAAACACAGCAGCACCAACGGGTTGTGTGCGGCGCTTATTACATTTACTGTGAAGGTAACTATCCTTGAAGTTTCATTTAAAGGAAGTGGGAGGCAGAATTAGGCAGAGACACAGTAATCACTCTCGGGTGGCGATGTCGACACAGATACGAGGCCGAACACCACACTGACATTTATCGCTGTTGCTGTACATTGTTCTTCTCAGTGAATGAGCGACTGCAGCTTTCTGCTTCTTTAGTCAGAGCAAAACACATCTTTAACAAATCAGAGTGTCAAAACTTCACCTCAGTGCTTCAAAACTGAACTGTAAATGAATAATTGCATGTTACACTCAACAGGAATTACACTGATTTTTGAATTTCAGTACAAGTATATCCTCATTTACATGTGTGATAAATAAAGTCTAATTCATTATCTCTATATCATGCACTAGTTTTGGTCTAGCCTTGGTTTTAGTCCTTTAAGTGTTGTGTTTGTCGACTGTGGTTTCATGATTTGAACTACAACACCAGATGGAAGGATTTAAAGTCTGCTAAATGGGTCCACGCTGATTTAAAATATTCGTTTGAGAAGTTAATGGAGGCCCTCACTTCTTTGCCAGAGGCTGTTTTGTAACAAGTTGATTTGGGTGATTCTATTCCCCTTTTTGGGCATTGCTTTTGTTTGTTTTCAGCTCCCTTATCAACGTGGCTGTTATTTTCAGGATCTGCCGTATACGTCGCTCTCTTTACATTGAGGCTTTGTTGTCAGCCTAAAGAGATCCCCACTGAAATACCAACAAAGAGAGTAGAGGAACCGTACAGATATTCCCATTGCACTGAGCTTACATCCTCAATTGAAATACAACTCATTTTGAAACAATATATACAGGATATTTACTTTAATCAGACCGTGTTGTTTTTTCGATATCTTCAGGAAATGCATTGAGGGATGTTGCTGTTGGTAAGTATAGTCTGACAGGCAAAGAAACAAATGAATATCCACTCAAGGTCACTATATATGCCTGCATTTATTGTGAATCTAATGCTGTATTTTACTGTAGTTGCATTGTGTTCAGTTCAGGCTGTGTCATGGCCAGCCTTGCCTGAAGTTGTTAATTAGAAGATCACAATGGAGTACACGTGAAGAGCAGAATAATAGACACTAAAACTTCAAGGTGACAGGGAGAAAACGTATTTCATAATGTATTCTGGCTGAATACTCTTCTCTGATTAGCTGTATTATTCCAACAACTTAACCATAGCAACAGAAAATTTAAACTAAAATCATTTGTCAAGAAAAGGCAGACTAAAACACAATAATACATACTAAAATACTTTTAGATTCATTTAAACATTAAAGACAAGTGGCTTTGCTTACTCCTGCTCACTTCATTTTACATCTACATTATTATTTTAATCAAATCAACCCATTTATTTGAATCAATAAAATTTTCTTCTGAAACACAAGTTTATTGTTTTGTTCATGCCAAATACATGTTTTTTAGTGGTGCCCTACGTGGAGTTTCCTGGAGTTTCTTGCTCTTTGTTGCATGTCAGTTGTTCATGAAAATCACTGTTAAAACATAGTCACTCTAAATTATATTCAATCTGGTCAACGCGTGGCAAACCAGGACTGCTATTTGGATATAAAAAGTTTACAAAGTAGTGTCCTTTTTTGTTTTCTTCAGTGAAGGGATCTGAGGCACTCAAAAGGGTTTTATTATTAAAAAGCCTTGTATATGACATGGATATTTGTTTAAAGGTCCCATATTATGCTAAATCGACTTTTCTGAGCTTTTAACCATGTTCTAACGTTGTTTCTACCTCAAACACATACCCAAAGTTGTGTTTTGTTTCATTCGCGCATGTTTAAGTAATTTATTTAGTTTGAGTTACAGTCCCTAAAACGAGCTGTTTCACGCAATGACGTCAATAAGTGAAATAAACCACTCCTCTCCAGGAAGTGCTCCTCCACACTCCTCCTGCCCCTCTCTCCTGCACTGTCAACAAGTGCCGTGCTCTGCAGCTCAGACGCACAGAGAAGCATCGCTGCTACTGTGTTAGCTTACTTACCGTCAGCAACATTCGGCTGTGGGAGTTTTACTGCGTTGTTTTCTCTCCCAAAAAAGAATTAACATGTAAGAAGTGGTTGGAGTTTATTATTCGAAACTCCCAGGGTAAAGTAGCCAAACAGGTTTTGTCTGTAACCAACACTTCACTGAAGACTGCTTCGAAAACCTCAACATGGTCCAAAATTTTAAAAAAGGGTGCTAATCCCACTATAAAAGACACCGAAGAGGAGCCCAGAGCAGTAAGTACTACTATATTGCTAATGATAATTTCGAGTAGAGTTTTGTATAGTTTCGAGTTTTGTATAGCTTATGTTTAAAGATAATATCTTTGTTTTCATTCTTTATAAAATGCAAAACTGCTGCTCATGTCGCTAAAGCACATTTTGATAATTAGCGGCTGTTACCTTTTCATGGCAAAAACAAAGAGGTGTGAAAAGTGTCTGTAGGTTGTAGTCACATTGTCTAGTTGATTAGACCGTCGTCTTACTGTTGTTATGCTAACAGTGTGTGTGAATAGGGTTAGATGTGTTTGACCCTCGTTTCTTATCACGCTCTTAGGTTAGACAATGACAACTGAGTATCTGTTGTATTTTCCAGAGCACTTCTCAAGAATCGTCCAGCTTCACAGAACATACATTTCACCAACCAGAAGCAGTAGTAAATGTATAGGCAACCTCTGCATTGGTGCTAACTAGATCTGTGGCTACACAGTTATCTGCAAGCAGTCTGAGGTTACACCACTTCAGAAGTAAAGGTAAACAATCCAACAAAAACCCAGATCATATGAATTATACAAAAAATGAACAACAACATAAGAGTACACACAAAAATGTAGGTCTTTGGTGTGTTTTTAGTCATGCATTTCATCAGGCATCCATAGAGCATTAGAGCTACAAGTACTCAATACTTTATCAGATTAGAAGTATGTTATTTTACAACAATTCAATGAAGAAAGAAATAGCACTGTGTGTTAGATCAGAACAGCTTGTACACAAGATGAATACATGTCCCCAGTACGAAGCCAGTTTCCCAGTACCTTTTTTAATTCATTTTGCATATAGTGTATGTACATTCTTTACAAATTACAACAAACAGCCTGATATAACCTGATGTGCCTCTTCCAGACTTGGTGAAGAGCAGGAGACAGAAATGTTCAATGTTACATACTAATGTATGTTTTTCATGTTGATTTAGCTCACTTAATCATCTTTAAATGTGACACACTGCTGTTGTTCTATCACAGGTGTCCAAGCAGCTGTTGCCACTACAAATAGGAGCACACAGGAGGGAATGACCACTCTGATGCTTGCTCCGAGAAATCCCCAGCACCAGCTCACAAAACTCCTGCATGCAACAAACCTGAGTCGCCTGGAAGAAGAGACAAAGATGTTTGGCGATATGCTCCTTAGCAAAACCTAAATAATTTGTATTTATGTGGATTTTATAATAAAAAATGTATGATTGGAATTACACCAGTCTTTTAAATTAGCACTTACTCTTCTTCTGTTCTTCTTTTAACTGGTCCATAGTCTGTACGATAAATGTTATTTATATTTTGAAGAGTATATATGTTCAAGCAGTTGGCCTCCAGGCCAGGATGTGCTGTAATACACGGAGGAGGAGCAAGAAGCTGATTTATTTGCCTTAAAACCTAAAAATGAAAAATGATGATCAGTATTTACAGTAATGTAAAGCTGCATTTACATTTACAAAACTAATTACATGTAGTTTTCATTTTACTACAAGGTTGCAGGAATGCTATCATTCATAGCATTTTATTATAACAGCAGCAGTCTTGTGCTGTAAGCCTGTAAGTATGGGTGTGCACCATAGTCTATTTGAAAACAACATAACGTGGTAAGACAGGCATAATAGTTGAAACTTTATTACACAAATATTACTGCATAGCTCTACATATTGCTAGGCTACTTTATTATAGTTCTTTCAATACACTGCACACCAGCTCCTTAGGAGTCTCCAGGCAGCATACATTCTCAACTTCAGTAGGCATTGTACGGTCATTTCCACATGTGCACCGATAAACAGAAGCAGTTAACACGCGCTATGCTACGGGCTACACCATAGAAACATACACAATAAATAGTTTTTCATTTACCAAGTAGAAACGTCTTGTAGAAGCCTTCGAGGTCTTTGTGTTTGCTCATGTTCTTCAAACTCAGAGTCAGACTCTGGGTCGAAGATATACGGCTCATTTACTCTCAAAGCCATTGCTGAAAAAGTTATTACTAAGATGTACCGTGTTTACTTCAGTCTGTTTCCAGCGGCGTACGTAGAGGTACCGTGACGTCAGGCAGGAAGTGGGCGGAGCCAACACGGAAGAGCTGAGCCTTAAAGTGACAGCCCCAAATCAGACCGTTCACTTTGGACTCATGATGAGAGCTCATTCAGACCGCTTGTATAAGATCATTATTGAGTGTTTCATGTTGCAGAACGTGATATGGTAACCTAAATGTATCCAAAATACACTGTATAAAGTTCAAAATAGCATAATATGGGACCTTTAAAAATGCTTTTCAGTTCTTAATGGCAAATTCAAAATGGCTACCAGGAACAAGTTTTTAACCTTTTGCCAATGGTCACATGCACAAAGACATGTCTATATGCCTTTTGAGCCACTTAAGTCTTGCAAAAGAAAAATCTTGATTAATTGTCCTATACTTTTTTATTTCTCTAAACTTCTCTGTGGCCTCTTCTTCACCTCAGACACACTACATAAAGTATACTGTGATTCATATTGCAGTGGTAAAAAACTCCAGATTTGATGGTTGCAGTCTGTAGTGCAGTGTCTTAAAGAAACCACAAAGGTGTCACTGAGGAACACAAGTGTGGCCTGACAGCACAACACAGGGGCTTAACGGACGGAGCAACACACACATCCAGTGACATGACTGAAGGCTTCTCCACAAGGACAGCCATTTTTAGATTTAGACCAGGAAACTGCTTTTATCTCTCCATCTTCAGATCGAGCCCACTGCTGGAAATGGCACTAATGGGGGAATACCTGAGGAAGGGGCATGGATTGACAGTGGAGGAAGCTGGGATGTTTTAAGAATAGAAATATGACGATGCCAAAGTGTGAAGCGGTGGAGGGAACGGCGCAGAACTGTCACTTTCCTCTCAGCTCACACACAATGTACTCCACACTAATAGGAAAGGCACCACTTCCACTGTTTGTCAACAAATGAGATAAAGTATCTGCAAAAATCCTATAATATGATGTGAGCCTGATTTAATTCCTAAAGACTTGCCTAATGCGTTTCATAATCACTGAGCAAAACATGAGAAGGTTAAAGTACTGCATAATTGATGTGAAAACCACAGCCGCAAATTTACTGTCAACATCAAGAAAATGACTTTTTGGAAAAGTAAATGAAGCTTCAGTGTAGATACCACAGATAAATTAAGGGCCTGCCATTCAAGTCACAGTGGAACTAACAACCCACTGAGGCTGTCAGT
The DNA here is from genome assembly GCA_036850595.1 of Rhyacichthys aspro. NCBI lineage: Eukaryota > Metazoa > Chordata > Actinopteri > Gobiiformes > Rhyacichthyidae > Rhyacichthys > Rhyacichthys aspro. The sequence continues at coordinate 7,735 of JAWCTZ010000468.1, read as the reverse complement.
CCATTGAGAAGAAATTGCTGAATTAACAAACCAAACTGGGAATAGTGTTAAATTAGTGAAAGTGAGGACATCCATGGAGCGCACCACCACCGAGGAGACGGAGTAAAATAAACTCAAACAACTGCCTCCAAACTCTATCTATCAGCATATGTCAACCAAACCAATGTTCACAGTAATGCTTCAAATTAACAAAGTAGCCTACCTGCTAATTAGTGAAAGCTGACAGGCCATTTAATCAAATACACTTCTGCCTGTGATATAAAAAGTGTGTGATTAATGAAGTCATATAGCACTACGAGTCAGGACAGATACTGTATGTTTTATTTGCTTAAGACAAATTTGCATGTTTCTGGTCCACACGTCACACTCCTTCTGGAGCACTTTTAGTGGCTGTTGTCTATAAATAAACCCAGTGAAAACAGGGCACTTTAAAAAATAAAAACACAATCAATTTATTCGTCCTTCATGCATGTTACTCTTCCAGCAGGATGGGTTCGTCTCCCATGTTCAGTTTTAGAAAAAAAGTAGAAGATGTAATTGAACTAATGATGTTTTCTTTCTTTTACAAGAAAATGTTTGGACTGTTAATGTCAATTACATACTATTAATAAATGCAGTTTTGACAACAAATGTATGTTAATATACCTATTTTATATGTGTCTGTATTACGTGTCTGTATGCATTACGCAAATGGACAGCAGCGCAAACAAACCAGAGCTTCATACGGTGTGATTTTCAGCTGATGCCCGTGAAGAGATAAGACGGTATAAATGACAGCAGGGACAGTGAAATGTAATGAGCTGATCCAACGATTGTTAATAATGAAAAGCCAGAGTGGCTCAGAGAGAGCTCATACACCAAGCTGTCAGGGATTCCCAACTCTTCCTACAACACTCACTCACACCTACTCACACTTGGATACAACACATATTATTTTCAACACAAACAGCTTGATACTGGCGTCACTCGTGTTGTTATTTTTTCCACCCTGCGCTCTATTTACATGAATTATCACCCCTCATTTGTTGTAATGTCTCTGTAGCGTCTCTGTGATGCATTAATAGGTTTTAGCATGCTCAAGACAAGTGCTTTAAAACCCCATCCTTTGGAGTGCTCTTTTGTCTAGAAGCCCCTGAACAGACTAGCACTATTCAATGGGAGAACCAAGTAATTAACCTACCCACTTTTCTTTTGTTGAGCACTATATGCACTGATCCTCTACTTTTTCAGACAATGATGGAACAGAAGAGGTTGCACCCTGATTATAAAACATCTTTTTGTCTTTGTTTTCCCGCTGTCTGTCTGTATTTCTCCATTTAAGCAATCGCAGACCTAATTTCCATTCAGATAATGAGGGTTACGGATTGAATGACCTATGATTAACTAGGGCAGATGTACCAAACAGAAAATACAAGACAAGGAAGTATACATTTATAATCCTGCAGCCTGGGATGTAGGAAATTGAAAGCACACCACCTGAGATAGAGAAGCAAGAGTTACAGCCGTGAGGAAACTAAAAGCTCTGCAAAACTAGCTGTGTATATAAAAACACAACCTTACATAGGAGTAATACCTTTCAAATGTGATATTAAGCTCTATCGCATTGCCTGCAGGGTAGATGTCATAAAAGCTGCTCATAAGAGCCTCTTTATGTGGAGGCTGGCCCATGAAAAGTGCACTTTGGACAAACCTGTATAGACTGTAAAACACTACAGAGAGATGTGGGCTTCCACGTCGCAGGGAGCAGTGACAGAGCTTTTAATAGTATTTAAGTAGCACCCACATCTGTGACCTCTGACAATAGCGGCAAATTTCTGCTCACAGTCATCACCTCGATTAATGTTTGAGTGGATTTGTCCAATCGTTCCAATAAATACACGGAATAAAAGCAGTTCTGTCATATCTGGCCCAAAGCAAACAAAGGTAATAAAATAACAATATATAAATTGTGTTCTAGGCATAATTTATTGATGTTTGGTCAATGTGTGAAAGCATCTCAACCTCTGCCTCACTGTAGGGACCCTGTAGTATTTGACACTAGGTATTTGCAAAGTAAACAGTTAGGAACACATGCAATCCTGTTGTTTAATTAGGTAAAAATACATAGATGGTGTTGATGTCTTAAGTTTGCTGCATCAAAATAGCATTAATGTTTGCAGAACATCTACTACAGCATTTACTGTAGTCCAAGCTGTTTTTTCTATTGCATATAGTGGTCATCCAAATACTGCAATCACAACATTTTTGACAAAATCTGCCAGCCTAATGAAGGCAATATGTGCTAACAGTGTGGATTAGATGATATGTGTGGTGCTACCAGATGGTAATGTGCCCCAGTTACATTAAATATGTATTGTCTTATGAGCCAGGAGTACAGAGTCTGTGAAACAATGGTGAAATTATTTTTATGACCTGAAGTATGATTTTAATGACACCAACCTCCCTTCTGCCCAGAAACACTGAAAAGATCAAAAACAACGCCTGGATGAGTTTGGAAGTGCAGATCGGTGGGTTAGGACTGAGGTCTATGGCAAACCCTGAGTGTAAAGACTGGATGCAAAAGGGAGAAGGAAATGTTGCTATGGGACATCTCACAACGAGAATAGGTTGTAAAGCCTCATGATGACAACCTACAAACATTTATGACAATAGGACAGGCTTCATACGTAACACACGTGACAAAGACTGCAGTCAAGGCAGGAAGGTACAGAGTGTATCATCTGAAGGCCACAGCAGAAGTTTCTTTCAGAAGACTTTATTGTTAAAGTTTCACCACCAGTTTTTGATCATTTCTGTCAACAAAAAAGCTATTTATGTCCTTAGATCATGAATCTTAATGTCAAGGTTTTAATCAAAGAAGAAGTCAAAATAATGGATGTATTTTTTAGATGCCTGGATGATGGAAATGTTTTCTTGTCGATTAATGATTTTTATATTCACTGAAAAACATCCGACAAGCGTGTGTTGAGAAACACTACCTGTCACTTTTAATGGCTGTTTTTCAAAAGACACCTCATTTATTCATAAGGTAGATGCAGCAGAATCTAATCTTAATAATCAAGTAGTCAATAAAGCCCCAAGTGTCATAAAGATTTATGTGCTTGTGCATTGTGCTGCCCAACACAAGCCACATCTGCTCCTTAAAAATACTTAACACCACAAAGACAGTGTAGCCTCATGATTCTGCAGACAATCCTCTACAAAGGGACATGCAGGCTAAATACAATCCTCTTATTCTATCAGCCCTGGGCCTGACATTCTGCTCTTCCACAAACATCTCACAAGGCTTTCTGTGACTTGCCAAGACTCCGGGCTGCGTCCCAGAGCTGCTCCTAAGCTCTGGTTTGAAAGGGAAAGCCACAGAGTTGAACTGTGTTATTTCATACTACAGTCTGCTAATTTGACAGCATTTATTACCTCTCAGAACAAAATGAACACAAAAAAGTCTCAGATACTTTCTCAGCCATTCCACACTCTGTGCCCTAAACACATCTTGTGTTGTTGCAGTGTACATCTCCCCTTTACTGGCCTCTTGTCTGGACGAATGCTCCATGAAGTACTTTATAGATTGTGCTGATCTCTGTCTCTGAGTGGCTTTTTATTTCAGGCAGTTGTGCCTCAGGTCTTAATCGGTAAAATCTCCAAACAATCTCCATCTTCTGAGTGCATATATTACATCTTATCTTTTTCCTTGTCTTTTCCTTTGTGGCTTTCCCTTTTCTATAAAATGATATGAATATTTACAAAGACAGTTTATTATTCAATCATCTCATAAAACTAGGGTTTATTGAAGACATAGGACAGAACTAGCCAAGGGAGAGATGACTTCTCTCTGTTTGTATGCTTTAGATTACAAGCCAACAACTACAATGTCATTATCCTCAGAAAACACAGGAAAATATCTTGCTTTTTGATACAGTTTTTTTATACATTTTTTTCCAATTCTATTATATGTCTAAGATGCATTTCCATTTAGATTGAACTTCAGCTTTCCCTCTGGGGAGTCTTGTGAGTGGACCTCATCAAGATATAGTGATGCTGTGGAATTAGAGGTCTGATAGCAGGTTAACTTTGTGTCATACACTTTGTCGCTAAAAGGTCAGCGTCCCTCCTGAGGACACAACAGAGCGGCGCAGTCTGACAGACGGACAGCTGGGGCAGAGCAGTGTAATATCCCTCTGCACAGGTGAGACAACTTTGAAGTCCGTATTTGCTTTTACAGGAAGTCCAGGGAGAGTAAACAAATGGGGTTTGTGTTTGAAGCGGGGCAGCGGTGCATGTGCATGACCGGGAATACGTCTGATGCATTGTGATGTTTATTTTTTAAACTAAACTCTTGACTGAACTTGCATCACTTTTGAAAAACACTATTATAATGTTGTATATTCAAGGTGAGGGTGAACGGCGCAAGAAGTTTGTGAGTTCGATTCCTCTCCTTGTTACTGTGGTCTCTCTCCGGCTTCCTCCCACCCTCCAAGGACATGCGTGTTCAGGTGATCTGAATTGCCCCCTGGTGGATGAATGTGAGACTGAATGGTTGTCTGTCAATTTCTGTCTCTAAATGTCAGCCCTGCGACTAACTGGCCACTGTCCAGGGTGTACCCCATCTCAGGTCAGAAGGTGCTGGGATAGTCTCCAGCAGCCCCTAACATGACGTCTTCTTCCGCTTAGTCACGTTAGCACCCCTCGTTAGGACCCCTAATGTGTAAATGGAAGAAGATGAATGAATGAATATTTAATGCCAGTTATTTACTCTAAGATGACTCCAAAAAAATCAAATCAATGCAAATAAAAAGTAGTAATTCAAATGCTAATCATATAATAATCATTTGTGCTGTTTATTTCCTCAAGTGACTTCTCAGTCTCTCTTTTGTCATGGCCGCTAACAGTAGGAATACAAGGGTCATATTTTAATTAAAGAGTATTTTATCATCCACAACCTTAACTAAATACAAATGATCTAAATTAAACGGGCTTAATGGGAAAATGTTGGAAAATGTGCGTAAGTGCTGAATGGTTGGGAAAAGAAGATTCAAATGGACGTTAAAGGCATACAATATCTATCTAGTGTCAATTGGAGAGTATTTTTCAAATCATAACTTTGTAAATGAACTCGTAGCACTTGTTTGTTGTTTTCTTTCTTCTGTGAGCTGTGACTGGCTGAGAGCTACACACTCACACTCTTCTCAGTAGAAATAGAGAGAGGGCTGTTTTATACACATATTTACCCTGCACATTGTTCCGGAGGGACTTACGTGTGAAATAAAATGGATTCTAAATGTGTTACAATTACCCACTTCATCCTTCACTTTTAAGGATTGGTATTTATCTGATATTGCTGTTACTTCTCTGACACCAAACACCGCACTGTGCCTCGCGGCTCCACTCGGCAGCCTCCCCTGAGCACCGAAAACGACAGCTGAAAAATTATCCTTTACACCTCAAGAGAAGAGAAACCTGATTCTAGTTGACCCCAATTATCCCGCCATCACCTCTGACACAAAGGTGAGGGCAAAACAGCGAGCGCAGCCCCTCAGGACCAGGGGCCAGCTCTGTGTGATCCGCTGGGTGAAAGGTTCACTACAACAATTACTGCTGCTGCTCCCACAAAGGTGTTACACTCGTGACATTAGCTCACATTACAACACAGTGCCCAGTTTATTCTGCAGCTAATTAAAAGGAAGATCTATTTGTATCCAGGAGAAGATAAAACACAAAGATACTAATGAGAGTACGGCTCAGTGTTAGCGTCAGTTTGTGATGAAACACTAGTGACAACAGTCTGACAGTACAGGACAGTAATTACAGCAGACTAGTCACAGCTAAAAGACGTAAACTCAAAGTAACATCACTTCAGACACAATCTAGTCACTGATATGGGATGTGTGGAGTGTTTGGTGCTGCTCATCACCAGTAACCACCTTATTAAAGCACATCACTGCACGTCCAAGTGGAGTTTATTGGAAAAGGCTACAGCTCAGACCCAGCAGATCGGGACGGTTCCCTTCATAGACTTAATTTAGTGGATGGTCATTGTTGATGATGATATAGTGATTTTTTTTTTTTTTGTCTAGTATGACCACAAAAGTCACATTTCAGCAGCTGCACAGAGACTATTCAGGTGAGGAGATGAACTAAAAGCGCATTGGCCTTGAAATAACAACATATACATTTGATGGATATTAAAAATGAAGTATAAAAAAGTCCCTGGACGTGTAAGAACCAGTGCTATTCCTGTGAGAACTCAGAGTGGAACCGAAGACAAAGCACAAAAAAAAACAACATGGAAGAACACAGCACGACAAACTATTTCAAAATGAACAAACTGCTTTCTACACTTATTAGGATTAATTACTTTTTTGTGTTTTCTGTTTAGTTTGTGTTCCTACGTCGTTCTCTACAGTTATCTGAAAAGGAGATCTATTTCTGATATACAATGTTAAGTTGGGTTTGTCATGCAGAGTCGGGACAAGGTTCGTTAATAAAGTCTGGCTCTGGAGATGGATTGAGCCTGACATGACTAACTAACTTTCTAGGGCCCTTAGAACGGATACATCAGATTAAACAGGAGTTACATTACAATGAAAGCATTACTCTGAAAAGGAACAAGCTGAAATGGAACCAGTGTCACCAAAAATGATCCAAACTGAATGAAACTGCGGAATTACACTTGAAAGGAGCAATTCAAATAAAGAAGACAGAAATTGAAAAGATCTTTCTTCGTAGCAATAATAAAAAAATAAAAAAGCAGGCTTCGTCTGTTCCCAGATCACACTGATGCTGCCTATTATAGACCAATTACCCTGCCCCACTGTTGCACCAATGTGTGACACTTGACTCTGTTGTTAAATTGAATGCACATTAAATAATATTCCACTTTATGTTTCAGAATGAAGAGCCCTGTAAGCTCATGCAGACACCAGACAGCCGCAGAAGACTCAGATAAACACATCAAATCTTATCAGTGCACACTGTCTACAGTCGGTAAGACATTCCCTCAGAGATATTTCAGAGAGATGCTGCAAAGGTGAGTCATTTCACAAAGCAAGACCAAGGGGCTCTTTTTCATATGGCACAGAGCAGAAAATCAATAAATGACACAATACTGATGCAAACCAGGCTTATCACCTTCAGGCCAGACAAACAATAAATAATTCATGCTCAGAAGTGTTGAGCCAAACCTGCTCACAAACTGTGAGTGGATTCCCTGAGTTTCCATTCTACCACTTACAGTCAGTATGTATTTAAAAGGGGTATTCCCAGAGAGCTGTTAGATATCAGGAGTGAGCGCTGTGAATGGTGTCTGTGCAACCTGTTAACGCGCTGTCCGTGGAGCTCAACCTGTTCGTCCAGCACCACACCGCGGCAAACCAGCCACACACAGCACTCACAGCCACTCGAGCGCGCGCGGGTGAATGAAGGAGCCACTAGACCACAGAATACCAGCTAGGTGTGCAGTAAGATGTGTTAAAGAATCAACAACTAGAGAGTAAAAGGCTAGACTTACACAAAAACTCCAAACAGCAGAACTCGGATGCCAATCTCCAAAGCCAGTTCCCGCACGTTTTTCCTACGATCCGGAGGTGCCACGTTCATGATTCCCGGATAATCCTTCCAGTTAAACACCGTCTTGGTTTTGCTCACTAGAGATTGTTCACTTTGTAATCCACAGCAGCGGAAGGCAGGGCTCCTTCAGTCACACAAACCGTGCGCCTCCATCGCGTCTCGGTCACCT